>NQII01009124.1:0-56056 GCA_002778355.1 Clitarchus hookeri
GAGTCACCTGCTCATTTTTACATGTGATTCGTTTCTTTTATTTCATCATTTCAAAACTTGGAGTACATTCCAGGGCCATATCAACATATTGTAAAACTTTATCTTTGAAGTTTAATGGCAATGGAGAGTTGATGTTACGATGTTGGTATGATTGGACTGTGTCAATTGCTAACCACGAGACTATATAATAATCTCACACCCGAACGCACACAGAACTCAGCAACATAAAAAAACGTTAAAAAACCATTTACAGCACCACACACAGATAATTAGGAAAATCAGTTTCCTTGTCTACAGAAAACATACATATATGCGAGGGCAAATCAATAAATAAGTTACACTTACACGTTATGGCCATGTATGAAACCACCTATACATAGGAAACACGGCTATGACAAAATATAATGTAAGTTTCACTTTCCTCGGAACGGTCAACAAAAATTTTCGATTCCGGATGCGTAGACATCTCCTCCAGCGCTATGTAACCATACGGAGACAGCTATTTTCACCTCTTAANGCGCTATGTAACCATACGGAGACAGCTATTTTCACCTCTTAATCGTTTCGGAATCGTCGTCCACCGAGATCCTTTTTCAGCTTACCGAAAACATGAAAATCACATGGCGCTAAGTCTGGACTGTATGAAGGATGTTGCCATACCTCCCACTGCAGCGATTCAAGTTGGAGGTATGGCATCATTATTAAGTCTCATGGTCGGCAATGGACATCATACTATTGTTAAACGTGTCTTGTGTGAATAGTTGTGACACTGTATTTGAAAGTGTCATTAATAATGCAACGTGTCTTATTGTTTTTCACACTTTCCCTTAATTTAGGATCTGAAGGAAAGGCAGCCACTTTCACTATGGACCGCAAGACTCGGTACCAGGAGATGTTCGGGTTCGGAGGAGCAGCCACAGATGCCGCCACCATCAACACGTATTCTCTCAGCTCAGGCGCCGCAGAGAAACTGATTAGGTACGAGCCATTGCTTCTGCTACATACATGTATGACGGTTCAATAAGTGTCATCCCTCACTCCGTCAATGCTACACGAGTATTTATGTATGGAAATAATGTTCATATTATAAAGCACTAGTGAAATTAAAATAACTCATAATATCGCTTGTTGAAAGATTAATTTATAGCAACTAATTACCGGTTTCGCATAACTCAGGGTTCGTTGGGAAAAGAATATAGTGAGCAGAAAAAATAACTGGAAACTTAAGTAGTATTTATTGAAAATTCAGAGAGTTTGTTATTTTTCAGTGTATTAGGGAAACTTGTCTTCGGAGAAATTAGAGACAAAATTAAATACTGAATGGCTTACAAGTTCTTGTAACCTACGCTTTGTGTTTAATATAATGTTACTGGTTTGATGAAACACTTGTGAAAATCAAACAACAGCTACGAACCTTTAAACATAATTCTCCGGGGACGCCCATTACTTAAGAAACAAAAATAAATATAAAGCAATACAGACCATCTCATAGTCGACTAACATTATATTATAGCATTTTTAAAATGGAAAGTTTATTAAACATGGAGGAATAATGAACGTATTCTTAGTTAACAGTCGACGGCCGTTTAGTATTGATATGTGTATAAGGGTTGTGCGATTCGACTCAAATGAACACCAGCTACCGCTACGGCGGTTTGTCACACATGTGGTTACTCCTTCTGGTCTGTATGAAGATTCATATATTTCCCTTCTTTCATTGTTAACGTTGCTTCATACACGAAGGTGATTACGAACAACCCAACTACATAAGTTGAGATGTTTAGGTCTTAGGCGCCGGTAAATTTTAAATGAACTGTAATTGTGCAATGACATTATGCACAAACAGGGGTAGCGAGAGCACCCCGAGAAAAGTCGCTGGCCAACTGCACCACCCCCACAGATTAACTGTTTTTCATAAAATTAGTCAAAAATTTACTATAACAAAACTTAACTTTGTCTGCAGATATTTTTTTTATATGGATGTATACCTACAGCACTTGTTTAATTCAGTTAATTACATATGAACGTCAGAAGTTATATTATCAGCAGTTCAATAAAAATGTTTGTAATAATAAGTGCCCATCTGAATCTATTACGATAATCAGTACTAATTTTCAGGTCCTACTTTGCAGAAGAAGGAATAGGCTACTCATTTATTCGTGTGCCAATGGCAGGCTCTGACTTCTCTACACATTATTACGCATACACGGATGATTACCCCAACGATACTACATTGCAGCACTTCAACCTTACTGTAGAGGATTACAAATATAAGGTAAGCCCCAAGATACATATTTACAATAATTGCGGTTTTATAAAAACAGTTAAGTTACAAAGGCAGATCGCATTTTGTGATTCTAAATTTATAGTGCGTAGTCGACGTTCAAAAGTTATTTCCTTAATTTTTATAGTCATCTATGGCAATGTTAACCTGCTTCTTATGCCAGAAAATTTGAAAATGTTATCCCTAGAACAAGCCTCTAATGTGTAATATAATTTCTCTCTTATCGTTAATGAAAATTCTTGTCAAATATAGGTTATTTTGTTTTCTAATATAATTTTTCAACAGTGTTACAGAAAATTACCGTTTCAACGTGAAATCAAAGAACATCTTTTCACGCCCTTCTCCGAAGTATATCATCGAACATATTTAATTTTTTTCTATAATAATTGGAGAATAGTGTTTATATTTCCTACGCACATAATTACCGTCAATGTAACCTTAATCAGAAAGTAAGGCTGCTTTTTAATTTGTGAGCTGAGAGCCATAAATTTTGGGTTTTTTATAGCAACAAGCCATGTATATTTCATGAATAGACTTCATAAATATACTTGTATACACTTAAAATGTAGTAAATAGGCTGCAAAAACCACCATTCGTTAATAATTTTAAATTCTTGGCAATATTTTCGCTTCAATGGCAAATGTACACACATGCCAGGGACTAGAGTCTACTTTCTGTAGTTTCAAATACATTTCTTAAGAGAATAAAATTGAAAAATTTACAATTTAATTATATTCCCATTTGCATGAGAATCAAGAAATCGTAGCAAAATAAAAGCGTGGCTAATGTTTTGTTGTATGACCGGTCAGGTGGGATAAAATATACATCAACAGTCAACAGTACGAGGGACTAATAACTGGTGGAAAGTTTTATCCTTATTTACTTTACATGCATCGTTTACTTATAACTGGACTACTAAACATGTACATCAAACATGTTTAAACTGGGAAATATTTTCCTCTTTTAAAATGTTTCATAAGTATTTGTAGCAAGTGCACAGCTCGTGTTCTAAGCAACACAAAATCAAAACTTGAACATCAGAAACAAAAACCCAACATCATGGTATGCCCTTTGTAGTATATACAATACCGTTAAGAAAAAGTTAAAAAAAAAAATGAAAAGCTTTTAGTTATCAGGTGAAATAATGGAATAATTTTTAACATCCTATATTTGTTAATTAATATTCAAGTAAATTTTTTTTCCTTTGCCCGTTTTATGTTTTTAGGTAGTATGTTACCCACTAAGTAATCCACAATAATTACAGAAAAAAAATTCAGATAGGAATTTCAAGAAATCATGTGATTAGCAAAGTTTTTAATAGACGTATAACGATAAAAGCTTACGAATACAATACGATATTAAAATATTTTAACTGTATTTTGGGAACGTACAATGCACTTGGTTTCGTCTCTGTTAGCATACTCGTCAGTCTGGTTAGCTAGTTATCCACCAATTGATTATATGTAATTTTATTCCAAGGCACATTCACTGAAACATTTATCGGACTTAAAAATATAGTTTTTAATTATTTGATCTGCACAGGATTGACAAGCACCACATAAATATATTCAATCTGTTCACTTTAACTTTTACGTACATCTTTACTGTAGATACTGTCATCCAGAAGAAACACAGAACAAATTCTCGTTGCTTTACCAATATTTATTTTTCTATAACTAGTTTTACATGCACCAAATTTCTTACGAATAGCTAGCCATGATGGTAGCTTATAAGATCAGGTATCCATGAGAAAAGATTTCGCGAATTTTAGTAAATTACGTTTGTCCCAGGATCTCTTCTTGGTGGTACTACTTCTGCGTTATAATGGACTATTTACATACTATCAGTTGCCTTTTTTACTTTATTATGTTGCTGTTGTGCTTGTGGTTACTCCTGCAAAGAACTAAATATAGATTTGCATGTGACTTTAAATCTAATGATGGATACTTTATATCTTCTGAAAAATGCCCAGTATTTAATTCGGGATATAGTAGATGGAGATTATGCAGCAAGAAAGCTATTAAAAGCAACACGAATTGGATTCCCACTGGGATGCGATTAGAAGATTCTTTAAGTCCCTTTTTTTTAAGTTGGTATTAAGTGCTCTGTACAGCCCACACTTAAGAATCTAGAGAATATGAGTCGTAGTGGAAGGAAAATATGAATACATTTTGGCTGAAATTCCGTTTCAGAAACCATCAACCTAAGTTCTTAGCATGGTCAATGGTAGTGAAACAACTGTTACTGCTGGATGATCGTTGATCGGACATACCGTTATGAGTTTCTGGGTATACAACACTCTTGTCGTCTTGATACTTTCAAATATTTTATTTATATTTTAAACAAATAAAATTACATCATAATTAATTTTTGCAGAAAATATTCTGAATATCACTTTATATGTTGAAAAACTGTAAACATTAACCAAGATTGTATTTGTGGTTTACGTTGCTTCAAAAGATACTGTTCTTCAGAACATTTTTAAGTCTCTAGTTTGGTCCTTTCTGGTCCACAGAGTTTTTATAAGGTATGTTATGATGCGAATGCTTTTTTTTTTATCACAAAACAATAAAAAAATCTGTTAACTTAACCGTTTAGAGTTTTTTTTAAATTTTGTAGATACCTTTCATAAAGCGAGCAACGGAACTCAGTCCCTCCAAAGTGAAGTTGTTCACTGCCTCGTGGTCAGCACCTGACTGGATGAAGAATATCAACCAGACCACTGGAGCTAGCAGTTTGAAAAAAGAATATTACCGAGTCTATGCCAACTATTACGCGAAGTAAATAATGACGCCGTCTACTACACTACTTGGAGTGCAAGGAAATTTACGTTAAAGTAATCATGTTGTGTTTAATATATGTAACTAACTTTAATGGATATAGCAAATGCCATTTTTCAACTAACAAAATTTAAATAGAAATATCTTTCCTGGTTTACTGATTTCATAAATCTAACTGGTATTATGAGATCGACTGTAAATGTACATTTTTTTGTAACTGAATTCAGATTCCTGGACTCATACGCCGCCGAGGGCTTGGACTTCTGGGGCCTAACGCCACAAAATGAACCAAACCACGGACTTACTGATGGTGGCTTCAACAGCATGGGCTGGCAAACGCAGCAAATGCTTGATTACTTAGTTGCTAACCTATGCCCCACCTTGAAGACAAGTGGCTACAGTGGGCTTAAGCTGATGCTCAATGACGACCTAAGAGACAACGTTGATAAATGGCTGAAGGTAAATTCTGCGAGACATAATCTTATAAGAGTAGAAAGATTTGGGGGTGTTGGGAACAACGGGACCCAGGATCGGACCAGAGTTTGGCCCCCGTAATTTTGGGTTCTCCCGTTTCCATTCAATGTTTACTTTCTCCCCTTAAAAACGACAATATTTCTTTCTAAATTTCCATTTTCCGCTCAGAATTGCCGTTTTTTTCCTAAAAAAAATGCACCGTTCCCCCCAGTTGCAAAAACGATCCCCCGCTAGGCACTTTTCGATCCATCGGGAGGATTTTGGAGGATCTTTTTCGAGGGCAGAGCAGTGGCGGCCATATTGGTTTATAGGTATAAGGTATGCTCAATCTATACACTGTGCCCAGGGTCCGGAGTCAGATCTAACCATCAGCCATCTTGGTTCTGTCTACCATCTTATCAACCATGTTTGATGACGGTGACCTTGACCTTTATGTTGGACCGTAACCACAGCGACCTTAGATCTTGAACCCAAAGATTTACAGAAAATCCCAAAAAATTCCGAATATCCCCAAATATGCATAAAAATTATAAAAAAAATTTAAAAAATTGCATAGTAAAAAATTTAATTGTTTGGGCTTAGAAGGGATGAGGAACTGGAACCTGTCAGCCACTATGTAATGACGTCACCCAACCACCATGTTGACTCAGTTTACGTTGATCTTGACGTATGACCTTGAACTTATAACCAGACCTTCAATGACCTTGAAAACAAAACTGGAGAAAAAACGGCTAAAATTGAATAAATTCATGTCAGGGAGCATAATACCATACTGACTACTACCGCTATTTTGGTTCAATGTGACCTTGACCTTTGATATTAAAATTATGACATTTGACGTAGGACCCAAAATTATCAAAAATCCAGACAATTTCCTAAGAAATTTAAAGAAATAAAAATAAAATTATTATTAGAGATCATATTTTTTAAATAATTTTTAAAAACGTACATTCTGAAGGTACCCTACCGCACTACATTCAGCAGACGTCTGACCCCCTCCAATAAATCACATTGTTTTAACATTCTCCTCCCCTAATCTCTTATATTTTCTCTCTCTGTCGAATGCACTCCACCCAAAATATTGTTTTATTAGTTATTAATTTGTTTACATTTTCAACGCCAGCATGCCACTGATGACTCAGACCAATATGTAAGATCTGGATGACCTTCACCTTGACATCGTCTTCACGACCTTGGATAATACTACACCAAAAATTTCTAATTTTTAAAAAACCCCCAAAAAAAAAAAAAAAAAAATTAAAATCATTAAATTTTTGTTTTGTAATCTATCTTAAAATTAATAGCACAATATTTCTATCAATCAGCACCACAATCAGCACCGCAACATAACCATAAACAGCACCACAATCAGTACCACAATAAGCACCATAATCAGTTTTGCAATCAGCACCGCAATAAGCACCACAATAAGCATCGCAATAAGTAATCCACGCCAATCCACTCCAATCCTTACACAAATCCACACCAATCCACTATACACACACCAATTCACACACATAAACACACCAATCAACACACCAATCCACAACAATCCACTCTAATCCACACAAATTCACATATCAATCGACACACCATTCCATATCAAACCACTCCAATCCAAACCGATGCACTACAATCCACACACCAATCCACACCAATCTCTACACCTATCCACACTAATCCACACACCAGTCCGCACCAATAGACACACCTTTCCACACACCATTACACACCAATTCCCCACACCAATCCACACACTAATCAACATACCAAGATGATTGACAGATCCAAGATTGCGGATTGTTAGATTTAACTTTGGACCCTGGACTCAGTGTATCAATTTGGCACACCCATGCCTATAAAACCAACATGGCCCTCATTGCTAGACCCTCGAAAAATATCCACCCAAATACTTCCGATGGATCAAAAAGTGCCTTTCGGGGGATAGTTTTTGTAACTTCGATGATCGCTACTTTCTTGAGGGAAGAAGAGAAGTTTGGAGAGAAAAAGGACATCTAAGGAAATAAAAGGAAATTTCAAGATGGCAGTGGCCTTCTCTGACTTTGGTCTCGGGTTCCGTTGTCCCCAACTCCTCAAAATCCCTCTACTTATAAGAATTATTACTATGAATATGATAATTGTTCTTAAGCATCCTTTACATGGACAGTAATTACACCCTTTTTGTGATAAATATAAAAACATTGTTGCTATGTACTCTAGTAATGATTTATTTCTCACATGTATTAGAATAGGACTAGTTACAGCATTATTTCGTTTTCAAATATGATATACTGCACGGTAGCGTGCAAATCTGGCGCAACTGCCTATAAAATTATTTTGAGATGACTCCTTGCCGAGTTTATAACGAGCGTACTCTGGGGTGTACATCTATAATACAATATTTGCAACGAAGTTTATTATTACAGATAAATACAAACATGCTGGGAGGAATGAGAAACACACAGAGTTATTAGAGCTAATTTGGTAAAAAAATGTTCTGACGCTGAACTTCTATATATAATGAATATCTCATTTAATAACACTGATAGGCTCGCTAAATTTGTTATCACCGTAAGGGGAAGCATAAAAAAAAATAGACGAAAGTTATTTAAGGGATAGTGGTCATTTAAAATTCGTGTTTGAAATTTTGTTTACGAAACTGTCAGATTAAAAAAACTTGTGGTAGGTTAAATCGAAATTTCACTAAGAATTATTTCCCCAAAACTTGACAGTGGTACATACTTACCCAATAAATTCATAAAGCACGAATTTTGAGGTTGTAAATTTTATTACCGAAATATTTTCCCCACACTAGAAATATCAATTTATAAATCATGTGTTTACAAAGAATTAAATGCTTAAAACATTCTGAATTAACAGCAATTTCTAAATGCAAGTGATGCGAATGTAAATGACGAATGTACACAATAATCTACACTCTATGTAATGTACGAGAATAATACAATCGTGTCAACGGCTATTGCAACGCACATAATTTTAACATTGTGTGATAACTCAGCTTAGCCAGAGTGAAAAATATAACTATAAACTTAATTTACCAATGTGAAAAAAATGTTTTATACTATCGTCTAATTTTTACAGTTATGCACTTTGATATACTGGAATAATAAATCTCTCATGCTTGCAATTTTAGAAGGAATGATGTCACACAAGTAGTTATTGCTATTATAAATACATACGAGTATCACGAGAGTTCTGGCTCATTTAGATTCTCAAAATAAAATATTAATGAAACTTCGTTTTAATACTTAATTTAACACTCAGATTTCTGCTTCAATTTACATTTTCAGCATTTTCTCATTACTGAAAATTAACATCATGGCTGAGTCGCATCAGAAGAGTATAATTATAACTATAGAAGCATTATCAAAAACAAAACTGAGGTAGAAATAACCAATAAACAAGTAAGAAATCGAGCAATGTAGCAACTGTTAAAGGGAAACACTCCAAAAATTAAAACACAAAAAGAAAAATATGGAGAGGTTAGTGGAGAGAGTGTAAAAACTATAGATTTATTATCACTTAATAAGGTTTTTGCATTTAAAATTTTTAAACCTTGAACCAGTAATGACAAAAAGAAAATATGAAAATTGTAAAATAAGATAGCGAAAAGTCAATAGCAAATAAACAAGAAGTTACTTATATAATTATTGAGCCTACTTTCCTCAACATGGGTGCAATAAATTTTTAATAAGTTCTTTAAAGCTGATTTATTATGTAAGACTTGACGTCTCTTTGAAAGCAATGCCATGAGAAATGAAACCAAAAACGTCTGCAACAGTAGTGAGATAATTACAAATACACACGTGTCTTACTCGGGACATGAACCCAGAAAACCTCCTACAATAAGTTAGCGTGCAGTCCACTAAATTACGGAGGTTGGCTTTGGAGCACTAACTTTGGATATAATCATGTTTCGAATGATATTTCTTACAAACATAAAGTATTTACAGAGCCGTCATTTTTAAAATAAGTCACTGATGAACTTAAAACATGTAAGATTACATGGCCTACCATGGCGCTTATTGCGTGTAGAATTTGGCTGAAAAAACGGTTGTTTGGTCCCTGAGATATGACTTAAAAAATTCTATATTCATATTTCATGTTATCGTAAAAAATTGCCAAAAAAGGCTCTATTTACGATGCTTGTAATGTACACTGTTTGCATTTAAATTTTGGTTGAGTATGGTTTAATTCTATAATATATGTCGATAAATAACCTAAATTATTGATGTAGCCCCAATTTAGAACATCGTTGTCTCACACATTTAAATCATGGAAGTTAATATGGTCTTCTGTAGCATTTAATGTTTTCACAATTCGGTGCAAATTAGATGAAATGTTCCAGTGTAACTTTTGGAGGGAATAGGTTAATTGGTCCTCGAGATATGGCATAAAATCTTTATAATTTTCACGTGGTGATCTTCATAAATCGCATAGAGCTATATCGCAAACTAGACGACATAAAATTCTCCGCGTAGATACCGCTGTTAGTTGTAATATCTCTTGACAGAATTCACAGAAAAGTTGGAATTTATAACATGGTCTCCAAGATTATGGCTATATGTCCACTATTTATATAATAAGTGCCTGACATTCAATACATAACTTTTTACAACATCTGCCGGAGTAATTCTTGCCTGTCAAATTTGATAGTAATCTGTCAATTGTTCCCCAAGAAATGACATAAAAACTTAAATATTCGTGTGGTGCCATCTTATAAAATAGCATACAAAAATGCTCTGTGTAGGTACAGTCGATCGTTGGAATATACTCTGAGGCGACAAAAGTCATGGGATACCTCCTAATATCGTGTCGGACCTCCTTTTGTCTGGCGAAGTGCAGCAACTCGACGTGTCATGGACTCAACAAGTAGTTGGAAGCCCTGGCAGAAATTCTGAGCCATGCTGCCTCTATAGACGTCCATAATTGTGAAAGTGTTGCCGGTGCAGGAGTTTGTGCACGAACTGACTTCTCGATTATGTCCCATAAATGTTCGATGGGATTCATGTTGGGCGATCTTGGTGGCCAAATCATTCTCTGGAATTGTCCAGAATGTTATTCAAACCAATCGCGAACAGTTGTGGCCCGGAGACATTGCGTATTTTCATCCATACAAATTCAATCGTTGTTTGGGTACATGAACTCCATGAATGGCTGCAAGTGGTCTCCAAGTAACTGGACATAACACTTTCCAGTCAATGATCGGTTCAGTTGAACCAGAGGACCCAGTCCATTCCATGTAAAAACAGCCCACACTATTATGGAGCCACCACCATCTTGCACAGTTCCTTGTTGACAACTTGGGTCCATGGATTCGTGGGGTCTGCGCCACACTCGAACCCTACCTTCAGCTCTTACCAACTGAAATCGGGACTCATCTGACCAAGCCACGGTTTTCCAGTCGTCTAGGGTCCAACCGATATGGTCACGAGCCCAGGAGAAGCGCTGCAGGCGATGTCATGCTGTTAGTAAAGGCACTCGAGTCGATCTTCTGCTGGCATAGCCCAGTATAGCCAAAGTTCGCCACACTGTCCTAACGGACACGTCCGTCGTACGCCCCACATTCATTCCTGCGGTTATTTCACGCAGTGTAGCTTATCTGTTAATACTGACCATTCTGCGCACACGTCGTTGGTCTCGGTCATTAAGTGCAGATGGTTGGCCACTGCGTTGTCCATGGTGGGAGGATGTGCCTGAAATGAGGTATTCTAGGCACTCTCTTGACACTGTGGATCTCGGAATGTTGAATTCCCTAACCATTTCCGAAATGGAATGTCCCATGCGTCTAGCTCCAACTACCATTCCTCGTTCAAAGTCTGTTAATTCCCGTCGTGCGGCCATAATCACGTCAGAAACCTTTTCACATGAATCACTTGGCTACAAATGAAAGCCTAACCAATGCACTGCCCATTTGTACATTTTGTACGCGATACTACTGCCATCTGTATATTTGCATATTGCTATCCCATGACTTTTGTCACCTCAGTGACTCTGTAAGCATACAATGTTATGTTCGAATTTATTACATGGTTAAATGATACATCATTCTAAGGTGAAATTTATATATATAGAGCCGTCATTCTAAAAAAAAGTGTCTGACATGCTTAAAACCCACAATTACACATCATATGCAGCAGTATTACATGTTCGCCAAATTTGGTAGGAATCGGTAATTTTTATAGAGATATTATATAATAACTTTTTTTTATGCGTATGGCAATATATTCCATGATGGCCGACAAAGGTAGTTTATGTGTTAGTATATACTATGCTTGCAATATATATGTTCAGCATATACAATTTTTGTCGAAATTGTGTTTGTGGAATGAGATAAATGGTAACAAAACCGAGTCACTATAACCGCAATTATGAAATTAAGTGCCTAATCAATTTCATTTGTTTATGTTTACTTGACATAACATAGTAATACTACATGACGAATTGGGTTTAGAATTGATAGTTTTAAAGATAAAATGGAAAATCTTTATTTATTTATTTAGTGCTATTTTCCAAACTGACGAACTAACAACAATACTCATTTCAAAATTTAGTGACGACTTGATGCTCTGCCAAGATACTAAATTTGATTGAAATCAGTTAAATAGTTCCCGATATATGACACATAACCTTAAATGTTCAAATGGCCGCCATTTTGAAAGATAAGTGTCCGATGTGGCCGAAAACTGTAAAAGTCAGATGTCCTCATTAATTATTATATGTGTATCAAGATTGGCGAATTTCGGTTTACGCTTTAAAAAATTGAAAGGGAGGACACATACACGATCAGACACACACACAGACAGGTAATTGATCATATATAACCTTGACAGTAATGTGGTCTCATAGACCACTTTACTGTTTGTGTGTTTCTGTGTGTGGTATGTGTGAATAGGTGAGTGGGTGTCAGTGTATTGTGTGAGTGTCACCTTGTCAGTTTTTGAACGCGGGAACAGAATTTTACCAAACATGGTACACATATAATACTTAGTAAGGATTCGTAGCTTTTATAGTTATCGACAACGTCGGGCACTTATTTTCAACATGGTGGACATTTAATATTTCGTTTGATTTATCATATCTCGGAAACCATTCTACCTATTCAAACTAAATTTTGTATACTGGCAAATCATCAATTATGTATTTAATTTTGAGATGAATATTGTTGTCGGGCAGCAATTTTGGAAAATAACACCAAGATTTTACATTATATCACGAAAACTATCAAACCAATTTTCACACAATTTGGCCAAGTAAACATAAATGATTGAACTTGATTAAGAAAATGTCGGCCATACAAATTTTTTTGTTTAGGTTTATTTGATTGATTTAACATACCGCAAAACAATTTCGACCAATTTTTTTATACTGAAAGTAACTGTTACAAGCATAATATAAGCACATAACGACTTTTGTCTGCCATTTTGGAAGAGAGTGCCCTATGAATAAATAAAGTTTTTATGCCATACCTCGGTAAAAAATTAACCGATTCCTACCAAATTTCAGCAAAAATTTCAGCATGTCCAAGTACATGTATGTTACCAGTTATACCAACCAACTTTCGATAAAGCCATAATTTGGTCACCAATCTCGAAATTGATCTTCTTACGAGAAAAAAACACGGGCATAGAGTAAATGTGTAGAGCACATCTCTACCTATTGTCCTTCCTCTGCATTCTTTTACCATTTAAATACTTTTTCTCGTTGTCCATTATTTAAGATCATTTGTTTAGTTTAAATATTTGTGTGAGACTTCTATTATTTTCACCATTCTGTCAACTCAACTCTCCCATTATTCATTCAATTATATGAGATTTGGCGCTCTTCCCAGAGTGTTGCTTGGTCGCCTGCTCGATTGCTGACTTGATTGCTCGTTTTATGCTTCAGTTGCAACGTATTTGTAAAAATTTTTTTTTGTAATTTTACATGTTACAATTTTTAATAGCACATTGTTACAAATAATTCGTTCGGAACAAAACAATTAGAATTAAATATAGCGGCTAGTTTCCGTCCGCTCTAGCATCATTATTCAATAAATAAGTCAACACTTGTGTTTAAAAGTAGCGATTAAAAATGTTATTCTTATTCTTTTTAAAGATTTATTTTAGCGTAGTTAGAATTCCAATGTTAAATCTATTTCAGCTGTACATGAACGATACCATTCGTGAGTGTGTGTCTGGGATGGCTATACACTGGTATTTAGATACCACGACATCTTCGGATATTCTCTCCAATGCTCATCAGCAATACCCAGGAAAATTTATGCTGTATACAGAGGCTTCAACAAGTACGTACAACTTTTACTGTTTCATATCTATATTTTTAGTAAAAAATATTCTCAGTAATTTGTAACGCTCAAATAATGTATGTATAAGACATTTGCGTTAAAAAAATCGAGAGATTGTTATAATAATTACTTACATCATATTGCACATAAGCCACGACAAAATACACTAGCAACAACTAATAAACGAAGGTTTCGATCTTTGATGATTTTTTTTAAATTGGAGATGACTAAATCCAATTGATAAAAAAATTAATTCTTACTTAGCCTGAAATGGAATTATCGTGTCTTACATTAATGAACGTAATTGTTTATATCGCCATTCTGGAAGTTTATATGAGTAGGTATTGACTAAAGTAGGTAACATAGTATGATTTTATGTCATATTACACAAACCGATCAATGTATTTCTAAAGATAATTTTACTTGTGCAGGTTTCCCCCTACAACTTACTGGAATCTACGATGGATGGAGCAAAGGAACGCAATACATGACTGACATCATACAGGTAAGAAAATCAGGAAAAACGATGTAGGAATTGTCATTACAAAAATTGAATCTGTAAGCAAGTTCGGTACTTTAATAAGGTTATCCATTCGCAGTTGCTTTTTCCCGTTGATATGAGCTGACGTCCGTTAAGTCATGACGGTGAATGTGGCGACGACAGTGGAAAAAATTGGAATGGAGAAATTTGTGCGGCTGTTAACATCGAGGTTATGAGAGCCGTTGAGGGTGAAGCGGGGTGAGTATGGAGTAGCGCCGGAATGCAAGGGTGGGGGAATCCAGAAGTCCCCAAGATAACCCGTCGACCAGCGGCATCGTCCAGCGCGATTCGCACATGCGAAAATCAGGGAGCCACCTCGCCGGAAATCGAAACCCAGTGGAAATCGAACTCGGTTCGTCTAGGTAGGATGCGTGTAATCTTACCACTTCACCACCGTGGCCCCGGAAGAAACTGAAGTACGATGATATATAACACTAATAGCTAAAATTTCCCACTTGAAAAAATTCCCGGACTCGGTACTAAGACTGAATCGGAAATACTACAATTTAGACGTCTGTATGAATATATTATTTTGCAAAATTTATCTTCTGGAAACGTCTAAATATATGGTTATATATATACTTCCAATTAAAGAAGGACTAGAAAGCCGATTTTATTTGTAGGTTATCTCGAAGGAGGTAGGGGATTTTGTTGATAGATAATAAATGTCTCACAAAAATAGAGAAGCCTTCAATAAGTCTCTAGGGATTTACAGTATTACTGTATTTTCGCACATTCTGGTAAACGAAAATGACAACACACTCGTTTTGCAACTAGCAGTAAAGATGTAGTGAGCTTCTACCACCACTGCTTATCACTGGGGCTAGACACAATTCGACTATAGCTCCTCAATTCGAGATACGTCTCGCCGAATCTTAGTGGGTCTCTCAGTTCCCTCTTGCCAACATCTAGCTCCTAGATGTGAGGTAGTCTTGCATTATCTGTATGGCTGTCCCTCAGTCCCTTCTTATCATTGGGACTAGACACAGATAAATTTCTACAACCTCAATGTAAGGTAGAACGTTAGACAAATAACTTCTCGACGTGAGGTAGCTCTCGCCTAATCTGCGTGAGTGTCCCTTAGCTCCTTATCACTGGGTCGTGACAAAGTACATCCAGCTCCCAGATGGGAGGTTTAAATCTCCGTATCATTATGGGTGTCCCTCAGCTTCATTAAGTATCACTGGGGCTAGACACAATTCAACATTCAGATCATCGATGTGAAGTAGCCCTCGCATTGTGTGCTCCTTGTTACGGCGTGGTCTGACTTATGCCACCAGCTTTCATTTTCTAAGGTCAGCTGCACTTGTAAACTTTCCACAGTAAGCGACTGAAGGCAAACCCATTTAAGTTACCTTAACATACGTAATACTTGAAGTTAGGTAGGTATGAAGGGCTAAACTTCTCTTCAATAGTGAGGTGATTTAGAGACGTAGCAGGACGAAGGAAGGAATATATCATGTCCTGTGGCAAGGAACCATCCCAACATTCGCATTGACTGATATCGAGAAACCATAGAAAACGGACATCACGATGAATGGACCAAGATTCGAACCCAAGCCCTGCCGAGTACGAGTCCGACGTTTTATCACTGCGCCACCTCGTTCGGTGTGTATAACTAGAAGAAACAGTTTCTGTAGGAATATATACAACTTGCAAAGTAATATGCAAAATGCCCTTCTTTCAGCAGGGAAACTGGTAGGTGTTCCTGTACTGTTTTAATTTCATTACTTAGTCTTCTGTACTACTGCTGTGATTATGCTGTGCTAAGCTTGTCCACTTTAACCTCCTTAGAATACTATAACACTTAGAAAATACTGTTACATACTACTCGTGATTGAGTGAATATAATTGACTCAATTTTATTGACATATCATGTCCAGATGGTCACACTCGAGGAAGCCATTAAAATCAGTTCGAAGCCATTCAACTCATTACGTAGCCACCCCATTGGTGGCTACGTATTTTAGACAATAAAGAAGTTTTCCTTCCCTGTAATCAATAAACGATTTTCACTTTGGTGTTTAATAATGGCAAAACCCTCGTCTTTCTTTACTGTTTAAATTCTATATTGACCTTTCATTCACTAGAGCATTGTATAATTTATGATTTCAGACTATTTTTTCATGAAGTATGTTTAATTTGACGGTTTCTAAGTAACTGTAATCGTATTCCAATAATCGTCTGCAAATGAATAAAAAGTGCTTTCTCATATATGCGTTTCATGGAGCCAGCTAACGGCACCGATTCCTCGGAAACAATTAAAATTTCTTACGCGTTGTTAATGAACAACTTTGACAAGCGATAAACATTTTTTCCCAGACCCTGTATGTAAAACATCTCTACCTTGGTATCGACTACAAAATCCATGTTGTTCTAACAGCTAGTATTTGATGCAGCTTGTATTTCAGTGGTCGAAAATACCACCAAGGAATGTTATACACTTTATATAATACAAGAAATTGAATAGTTCATGGATATGCATGCAAAGCAAAGTGAACACACAGAATATAAGAAATTATTCGAAAATTTACTATACGAGTGTATACGCAGAGTGAGAAAAAGTAATTGGTTAAGGTATTTCCCATATATTCATGCTGGCGTTCCACCATTGGCTCAGGAAACAGTCAAATACGCAGGACTCTTATCAACATTGTATAGTAGCTACACTAATCATTCAATATATACTTCAAATCTTTCGCGGGAAGTTTACCGGAAATATTTTTTTTATTTCATAACAAAACAATAGCTGTTAAATTACAATGCACTCAGTGCATAGAATTGTTGATATTCGGAACATTGCTTAAATTATATCGGAGTATTTTAATACCATAGTTAGAACAACAACATTTTTTATAGATACGATATACAATGGCAAAATTAAAATTATGGATAAATTGTTGGATACGCCATAAAAAAAGTGAAACTGGCAGTGAATTTTTTAAAATTTTGTGTTTAACATAAACTCATTTTGCATTTCGGCATAGGTACATTCTAAACACGGTACTTTATTTTCCATAAGTACCGTAACTATTAAATAAGGCTACTGCCACCTCAAACATCAGTAGAGATAAAAATATTAAAATTACCCAAAGACCTACATTTCAGAGCCAATATTTCTGGATGAAACCCTTGGTTGTCCCACTCCTCTCGGAACTGAGTCTGAGATGTTGTTTACTGTTGTCCAGGTGACCAACAACTGGGTATCTGGTTGGGTGGACTGGAACATGGCACTTAACCTCGTTGGTGGACCGAACTGGGGCAACAGCCAGGGTGACTGTGTTATCATCGTGAACGCCACGGCAGACGACAAGATGTTCGTCGGGTACAAGATGCGCTAACGCGTGAAGAGGAAGTTCGTGCCTCCAGGGTCCGTCCGCATCGGCCTGGAGTCGGAGCAAACTAGCGGCATCGAGAATGTGGCCTTCCTCACCCCGGAAAACATCACCGTCGTCGTCATGCAAAATAAGTAGGTATTTTACGCACTGCTTTAATGAGGGTTACTCAAACTGTTAGTATTTCAGACGTGTCTTAAATATATTTTACGATACTGTATGATTAAACAGATTTATTATGTTTAAATTTTAGAGCTGACGAGGATATTGAAGCTGTGATAACTGACCCAGATAACGGCAGAGTGTCACTGAAAATGCCAGCCAACAGTATGCATACCGTACTCTTCAAATGAAGGACGTTATGCAACGAATGCCGCATGCACTGCTGCATATTACTGATGTGTTTAATTTAATTTTAATTGTTTGAAATTTTTTTTGGGGATTAAAATTAAATTATAAAGGTGTTTACACATGTACAAGAACATAAGTTTTTTCATGTGAAATCTTGACCCATCGCTATTACATTGTGTAGAATTGTATACATATTGTTTCAAAAGCCCGCATAATACATGTTTATGAAAAGGCACCTCTACAATTATTCTGTTGGAAAGTCTACCTTCTCCTACATCATACACGGTTTTATTTATAGAAGTTACATTACATCTGTAAATTTTCTATATGAAATGAATTCTTTGCTAAGGGCTATCCCAAGTCCTTGGAAACCAACGGTTGTGGCTACGTTAACATATAATTATTTTGGTGTTTATGGGCAACAGCTAATAGTGGGTGCGTTTAAAGATAGGAAAATGGCACCGCAAATCAAATTCTCTAAAGAAGAGATATGGTTTTCTTGACAACAACCCAAGGTTATTTCTAACTTCTCTGAAGCCGTGCTAAAGTTATACTTTCAGGATATTCTTCCGCGTCATGCAAACAAAACTTAACAGAGTCCAGAAAATTACACCAAATTGACAACGTCTCACGTTTATGCATGCTCAGTGTCACTATATTTTTCCCAATAACTATTTCTTACCTAATTATCACCAACACAGCAATTTTCTCACGGTTTTTATTCACATTAATTATAGATGCAATATTATAATTTATAAATAAATGTCCGATTTAACTAAAATAAGGCACTTTTGTATTAACATAAGTATAAAAAACTTCTGATACATGACGTATTTAGGAATGAACCAAACACGTCATACATGGGGTGATTTTTCAAAGGTTTGATTCAAAAAGTTTGGAGAAACGGCGAATAGACTATAGGCAACAAGCAAGGCCAATCGTGCAACTGAATTCGGCACCATCTGACCTGCCGTGGACACAATACACCAGCCGAAAAGAAAACCAGAATGAATCCAAAATAAACACATTTTATTTTCGTTGCAAGGGTACCAAATGTAAAGTAATGAGTGTGAAATCTATCTAAGCAACAACAGTTTACAGCCGAGTAACATGTATCAACATTATGTAACCCCATCTATTGAAAATGTGACGATACATTCCAACTCACATAAGCAACTATTGCGCCTGGACTGTCTTATCCTTAAATCCCAAGAAGTTATCAGATGTACAACATTGCTTTCGCCGTTTCCTCCGCAACATTTGAGGCTTTATTGTTAAAATGTGATAACATATTTATGAATAAAAGTACTGTCCGTCGCTAGCCACTACTTTGTCCCATCTTACTGGTAATTTTCGGATACCGTCTCGAAAAAACTATGCCTCTTTTGAGGCGACCCACGAATCGATCTATTTTTTTGACTTCTTCATACGAGCGGAAATGCTGATCGGCCAGGACGTGTGCCATCGATCGAAACAAATGGTAGTCGGAAGGAGCAACGTCTGGAGAGTACGGTGGTTGGGGTAAGACCTCCCATTTCAGCGTTGCCATGTATGTCTTGATCAGTCTTGCGACATGTGGCCGAGCATTGTCATGCTGGAGGATAACTTTGTCGTGTCTTTCTTTGCACTGTGGCCGTTTCTCCTTCAAAGCTCGGCTCAAACGCATCACTTGCGTGTGATACCGATCCCCTGTGATGGTTTCACTCGGTTTCAACAGCTCATAAGATACCACACCAAGGTGACCTTGGCGCCGTGCATATTCGGTCTGGCCGTCAACGTGGAGGCATGACCAGGACTTCCCCATGGTTTTCTGCTCTTGGGATTATCGTAGTGGACCCATTGTTCGTCGTTGGTCACAATGCGATGTTGAAACCCCTTCCGATTCTGTCTTTGAAGTAGCTGTTCACAAGCAAAGAAACGCCGTTCAACATCTCTCGGTTTCAACTCGTACAGAAAGCAATATCCTTGCTTCTG
Organism: Clitarchus hookeri; assembly: GCA_002778355.1. Classification (NCBI taxonomy): domain Eukaryota; kingdom Metazoa; phylum Arthropoda; class Insecta; order Phasmatodea; family Phasmatidae; genus Clitarchus; species Clitarchus hookeri. Next base: position 20,048 of record NQII01009124.1, read on the forward strand.
AATCATTCCAATGGCCTTTAGGCGTTTTGAAACGGCTTGTTGTGTCACTACCAATGATTCTGCCAATTATTATTGCGTTTGGCACGAGTCTACATCAAGTAATGCCTCCATTTCGGAATCTTCGAAACATTTCTCTCTTCCACCGCCATGCCGGTCCTAGACGTCAAAATTACCACTCTTAAATCGTTGAAACCCCTCACGACAGGTTCATTCCCTAAGAGCAGTCTCACCGTACGTTTTCTTGAAATGGATGCAGAAAGTCAACAATTTCCGCACATGCCGAGCATTTGGCTCGCAATCTGACATCTTCGCTCGAGAATAAATTTATGATGCAAAAACAAATTCTCTAATTTGGTGATGTCGTTATGTTGACAGATATCCAAGCTTACTGGGGGACATTACTGATCTATATATATCCACCAGCACTTACCGATGCAGCCATCGATCGAAAAATGGCGGAAGCAAAGTTGTACACCTGATACATTACAGATGTAATGAGCAACCTCCCCAGGACCACCATCCTACTTCTCAAAAGTTACTATTGGTGATGCCACGAACACATAACAACTGGGTAATTCGAATCTTCTTTTGAATGTAAACACCCAAATCAACACAAATGTGTTTGAAGCAAAGCTATTTATATGATACAGGAATTTATTTCAAAATGAGATATTTCGTGGTCTCAGAGTGTACAATAAATTGAAGTTCTCAGCTGCCTGCCGAACACGCAGAAATTTCCGATAAGAATGTTCAACTATGTCGACTATGTAAATCTTAGAGAGCTGGTCCAGTTTTCTAGAATTTAGGGAAGAGAATTTCTGAAATGTAAGGATGCACTAATGATATATGTATAATGCTTGAAACGTTTTTCCCTTATTACAGACTTTATTTAGATTCGCTATTTTAAAGATAGAGGGGTGAAGCCGGTGCCAAAATATTGGCAAACTAAACTGATTTTGCAACAGGATAACACATCAGTAAATCTGCATGTGAGCATTTTAGGTATAATGTAGCACCTCTAGTCGGTATTCAGTTTCTGTTCATACAATAGTGAACATCACAGGAGCTTGGAGGCCAAGTTGCTGGGCCATCACGACCGATCCATCGCCCAGCAATAGTCGTATCAAAATAAACACGAACCTCAAAATCCCAATGAGGCGGTGCATCATCTTGTTGGGAAATGATATCTTGGTGATTATCAAGCAAATATGGAACACCAAACAATAGTAACATGTCCAAATACACTGGATATGTGATGGTGCCCTCAGCGAAAAATAATGGTCTGATCATTTTGTTATGCAAAAGCGCGTACCACACATTCACATTTGGGCTGCATCCAACTACTCACCAGTGGTTTTTGAACTTCAAATACGCGCGTTATGCTGCTCACTGCACCAGTGACCGGCATAACGTGCGTATTTGGAGTTACTTACAAAAAGTTTCGCTGTATCAGAAAAAAAAAACATTGTGTTTGAGATAGTTATTGTCAATCTCAATAAGTGATATCATTTCGACTGCAAATAAACGTTTGAGTAAGGTATCATGAAGATACCTTTTTGGAATCTGTAATTCTCGTGAGGCCCTACGCACTGATTTCTTGGGATTTCGCACAAAAGACTGTCTCACTACTTCCACCATTCTAGCTGAGTTTGATGGTGGGCCAGTTCTCGGTAAGTCAGCGGCAGATTCCACACTTTAGATTTTGTCATACCACGACTTAATGCTCTTTACATTGGGTGGAATCTTTCCGTAGGTTGTATGAGAGTTCCTCTGCACTATTACTGGTGACCAGGTTTCATGGTACCAGAGGACAACTGAGTTTTTTCATGATAAGTGAACATGTCCGATTTCCTGAACACTGCAACTGCTACTCTATAGCAGCGTTGCTGAAACCTGCAACAAAGAATTTGGTTAGTTTGCTAACCTTATGACACCAGTTTCGCATCTATATCTTAAAAATAGCGGATATAAATAAAGTTTTTAATCAGCGAAAGACTTTTCGTAGAATCTGTATTAATGACAGATTATCTAAGCACTATGGTACTCAGACACTTTAAAGCGAGCACCTGTCAACCCTTATCTGTTACCACTCCGAAATCCTTATCAGGGATTAGGATTCCATTACTAGTTCAGAGCAACGAAAATTGCTATGCACTGCGCAAGTAATATCAGCTGGTTTTAAATATACCAGACGCAAGTAGCTGTAAGTCTTCCCTGCCTAGAAACTCCAATTATCTTAGACTTTTTCAGGCGCCAATAAGATATTTCGTAACATAGTTGTTCGGGCATTATCGGCAGCCCTCGGAACTATTCGGGTGTGCTTCGCTTAACAGGTATAGATTTCTTGCACGGAAGTCTGTAAATAGTTTCCTCCATGGTGCGCGTTATATTTATACTGCGCCGTTTGGATGTGGACAGCCATCTGTTTCGTTAATTGATAAAGCATGAATTTTAGTGATTGATAAGTAGTCAACCTCAAATTTTCAGCAGGCAATAAATGGAGATTTTAATAATGCTACCTAAGATCCAACACATATGAGACCTAGAGACCTATGTGTCCTATTTGAATAACTGTTTTATAATTCTGCTAGCAAAGAAGAGAAGTGCTATCTCATAAGCATCAAAAATGTTAGTGACAGTATTCGAAGTGTAAACGAGGTAATATTGTCTTAAATTACTTTTTATTTAATTTAGAAAAAATATGTTTATTTTCATGGCATGGTGTTTTTTTTTTTTATTTCCCTATAGCCTATTTTTACTGTAGTTTAAAGCAATCGGTGCAGTGTTCGGTTTATTATTTAGTTTGACGTGAAGTGTTTTTAGTTTTTTTTTGTTTCTTGCGTCTAGCACAGATTTATCAGAACTTTGCATTGATCACATGACCTCTTGCGTTTTAGTTTGTTCTTATTTAATCCCTCTATGGTGCAGCGCAAGTGCAAATTTCGGGTTGTAACGACGAGAGACGTATATTTAACCGGCCCACAGCTGCTAGGAGACGTTCAAATTTTTCGTGTGTTTAATTATTTGGATAAAGTAAATGTGTACTCATATTGTTTTCTGAATAACATTACCAAGCGACAGAAGTACACAAAAGACAAATACAGCAGATTTAACAGTAAAAATTAAAAATGATATGTTTGTTGCACAGATTACTTTATTTCGGGTCGTTTAGTTTCTAATAACGAGGAACTGTTTATCCTGATAACACAGAAGCAGTCTCTTATTCATACCAAGTTAAGTTTATATATGGCAGTGACCATTTTATTTGAATGGCCAACGATTATTCCAAATAAATCGCTAATTTTGTTTAATGTGTAGAAACCCTGAATGCTTTGTGCAAGAAAAATGCTGAATTTTCGTGGCTGCGGCAAAGAATAAGCCGTTGAATTTTAAAACAAGCAATAACTAATACCCAACTTATCTGGATAGCTAATTTTTCATAACCGTTCAATCTAACAAGTGAATCACCAAGAGCAGTAGTTGGTTCAGTGCTACCTCAAATATTTCATGGCCAAAATAATCTTTTAAGTTTTTTCCAAATATGATGTAATCCACACGGAGAGAAAGGCATTATAATTTCGCGAATTAGATTATTTCCACTCAGTCTTCAGTATCTAACTAACGTATCAACATACATCACAGCTCTGTAAATACACTTTACCATCACTTGAAAAAACCGTCAGAATGTTTTTAATTACACGAGAAAATTAATATATACTACGGTGTCAGGTTTTTATATTATGGATTCTATACGGTGCCTAGCAGTCACAGATTGCTTAAAAATTTGTATCAAATGCGCATAAATAATAAACAGAGAAAAATTAATCTAAAAACATGGCTAAAAAGGATTCCAAAACTCGTGTCATTAATCTAATTGAACACCTCATATCTCACTATGATTCCCTTATCCATTGGCTTTAAATCGCGTGCTGCCTTTACTATATATTCCTTAAAATCTACGAAAAACTAGGAAAAATTACAATTTTTTATATTTTGGAAAGATAATTATATAAGAGCAAAGCTAATTTGAAATTTGTTAGATTGTTTCGAATATACAGAATATTGGGGAGGTGATATTTCACACCACAACAACACAAAATTTGCTTGTAGACATATGTCCTTAAGTCGATGGTTTCCGAGTTGCAGACCTTCCAACATTGTAACACATGTATTTTGAGTAGTCGATTTTTTACGACCTGTGCCTGTAACTGTGTTGAGCTGGAATGGCGTGAGTGTTATTACATGTCTCGCTCAGGTGAATAGGCCATGCAGTACCAAACGACTTGTCTGCATGCTCCCCGGATTTCATTCCACTGTAATATTACCTGTGGGGGCATCTCAATACCATTGCTTATGTAACTTAAGACTCTCACCTACCTAGGACTAAGAAGCCACTCCGCACACAACATTTGTAGTATTCTCTCCAGGCATGGTGGCGAAGCTCAGAAACATTCTTTCCCGCCCTTCCTCAGGCGGGCCTTTAATCTCCTTTGCAACGAGCATTGTGGGTGAGTCAACTGCGGTTCCCTCTTGTCATTCCCGCTGGGACCACTTTCCTTCCTGCGCCCTTACTGCTAACGAAGAAGCAGAGATTGTGCAACTCCCGTGACGGGAAGGTTCGTCCACAAAAGATCGTCTTGTAAGATCCACACACTATGATATGACGGTCTAGAGACAAGTTTAATGCGGGAACCTTTGTAATTTTTTTGTGTAATCTTTTATGCTGTCAAAAGACATCGTTTAGTGCACAAATAATATGATTCAATTTGAACGATAGTTCTCTCTTAACCTAAAAATATAGGATCAACCAAACACGTGTCAGAGGTCATAAACGACAGGAATAGGCCTATAAGTTTGCTAAACTTTAGAAAACACCGTTGTTGAATTATCAGTGTGCCATGCTATATATTATCTAGTTTATTATTCAAAATATATTTTACGTTTCCCTCATCTGGAATTTCTCAAAGATGGCCACTCCCATACACAGAAGGACGTGGTGTTAGGGGAACAGGTGCAAACCCCCCGCTACTTTATTCCCCTGCATATACTTTTGCCATTAGTTGGTTATTAGCGAAAACCTGTAACACACACACTGTCTCTCTCTCTCTCATACACACACACACACACACACACATGTATATATCACAAATTCATATCCGCAAAATCAACAATTATAGAGTATCAATGCATATAGTTAAGCTATCTATATAAAAACTTTTTCTATTTTCAATTGTGTTTTTACAATATTAAAGAATTAGTATAATTTTCAAACATCATAGCACTTTATGTCCAAGAATTTTGAAAGGATTGGCTAGGGACGTAGCATGTCGCCATTCAACTCAAAATATTCTATGTTGCTTTATATATCCTCCTGTTGACAGCGTGTGACATGGTAAGAATTTGGAGAATGAAGGACCTGAATCCACATTAATTATAATCATTTTGTATCAGTTACAACGAAAATATTTTAATGCGTGAATTTACCCCTACATAGTGTCTACTTTTGAAATCATTTTCCTATTATTCAAAATTTTTGTTACATTGGAATCTTAAACATTTTATGCGAAGACGTCCAGCCATAAACTACTAATTTCAGTGTGACTCTTGAGGAATCAGTAGCACTTCAGTCAACATAATTATGTAAAATGCTTCGGGTTCGCAAGTGTCTCGTTATATTCTCTTTGGTGGAATTCTGCACTTTCACGAGAAATTAAATTATACTTTATTACCAGTGGCTTTGTTCGAATCCCAGCTTTTGAGCATCGTACTCTGAAGGACCACGAAATAACCGTTGTAGCGAGCTATATAGAACAGAAAGTTTCTTCAACATAACAATTTATCAATATTTGTATTGGATTGTTCCCGCAACAAATAGGACTGTGATAAACTTAACAGAACATTCTGTTGCTGGTACAGAAGTTAAGTTGCTGCTCAACTTGAAGCCCGTCCAAAGAACTGTTCTATTGTCATTTCTCTACTGACTTTTTCAATGCACTGTTACATACGGTCGGGAAAATTATGGAGAATCATAAGTAAATGGTATAAAAAACCTGAAATATGATCCAGTGACTAGGACCATTTTTAGCACCATTGATTTCGATTACCCATAGGGCCTATATAATTGTGAAAACAGCAGGATTATGAAAAATTGTACATTGCCTCAATAACTTTCACTTAATAAATGTGTGATGATCTGCAGAAACTGAAAATGTTGTTACCGGCCCACTCTCACTCATTCTATGCTACTGAACCGTATGTTGCTGAGTTTCTCCAGGTAAACAAGAGTAAAAAATTTGAGACAAAAACTATCTTTCTATTGTACACAGAGGTAGTTGTAGGTTTTAGAAAGAAAGTCCGGCCAGTGGGTGAAAATTCTTCAGTTTACATGCCTCTGGATTGCTCCAATTTGTTATCTCTCGACTAAGTTGAAAATTTATAAAACAATTCTTTTTACTATTTTTCATTTTTATTCAGACATTACTGATAATTCAGAATACAAAGGAAGTGGGTAAATGCGATCCCCGAGTGATAGTCTGAAACAAAAATGAATAATAAAACAATATGTATATATTTGTCTAGCAAACTGATTGTGTACACACATAAATTTTTTCCCGATTTAACTTTGAAAAAAAGTTAATTTTGATACTAATCTTATCAATAGAAAGGGATATAATAATGTATTTAATGCAGCACAGTATTTATAAAACCTAGTAGTTTAAAAATAGTTAATACTTATTTATATCATTTACATCGCCAGTTGCACGTTAAGTGACTGAAATGACGATACAATATTAACTAGCCATATGCTATCATTATATGTATATCAAAAGGAAACATAGATGAAAATAATCCGCATCAAGTCGAAAGCAGAAGTATAGGATGGTGTTAGTATTCGTTTATTTCCAAAATTAAACGCTTTACTACTTGTCATTGCTGATCTTTTCAACGACTCGCTGCCAGATAGTTTCTTCCCCACTGCTTGGAATTACACTGTTGTGAAACCACTCGCTAAGCGCTCCAGTGCGACTGTGTTAGATGATATTCTGCACATTAGTATTTTACCAGCTTTGTCGAAAGCATTAGAATTCCTAGTTCATCAAGTGTATAGATATGTGAACGACAACAAATTATTTGAAGGTTACCAATCCGGCTTCCGTACAGGACATAGCACCTGCACTGCTCTTATCGATATTGCAGACACTACCAGAATGGCGATATATATAATTCAGGTGACTGTAATGATTTTATTAAATGCCAGTAAATCTTTTGATATGGTGTCATGAAATCGTGCAAAAACCTTAAAATATCTTTTCATTTCTCAGATAATTTAGTACAGTAGATCACTTTGCATCTTCAACGTTGTGATCAATGTGTAGTCATTGATGGTCAAAAGCCCTCCTGGAAGCCTATTGAACTAGGCGTTCCACAGGGTAGCGTACTTGTGCCGCTTCTTTTTTCCTTATTTATTAATGCCATATCATAAGTGCTAAAAAGTCATAATTTGTACGATGATGATCTCTGATTTTATTTAAGAATTTTTATGCCTCCATTCTACCAGACATTTATCTAGTTCCTTGATCACATTACCATACAGTTATATCTTCAGCAGTTTCTTCCAGACAAGTTCTTCGCTCAGCTTGAAATCATGTTTACACTTAAAGTGAACAACTGACTCCTGACCGAACAACCCTTAGCAATCAGCACCGCAATATCACCGCACTCAGCACCGTAATCAGCTCCGCAATCAGCACCGCATACATACATACACTCACATTTGCCCAGATAATTATTATTATTCAAAATATGTCAGGTTGTACTTGACAGCGTGTGGCATTTTTTTTAGCTATGACGTTATCAACGCGTATTTATTTAAATGTTCCTCTTTTGGTGAACGGTGTGAAATAAATAAATGTATATAATCTCATAAGCAAGCTGTTTTTTTGATATGTGGTAGTCGTGTATAAATATATATAGGTAAATATAATTTTAATTATACTAAGACTAGATAGAGATTGGTTCCTAGCTTCTCTCGAAGTAAATGGAACCTTGAGTAGTAATGCCCAACACAGTTACAAAAATGAAATCACAATTAATGCTGGTTAAAATTCTTATGTAAATGGGTAGACCTGTATAAGTCTAAAGCGTTTTACAGTAATTAAACTTACGGGTTCAGCATGATCATTTGCAAATTTATAAAGAAAAATTTAATTAATATCATTGTTATTCACACATTCTGATAATAAAAAATGACAAGACACTCAATTTCCACCTGGCAGTACAGAGGCAGAGAACTGCTGCCGCCACTGTTTACCACTGGGACGAGACCCAGTTCAGCATCTAGCTCCTCGATACGAGGTACACCTCGCGATATCTCTGTGTGTGGGTTCCTTAGCTAGCTCCTCCTCATCATTTTTTAAGCCACACTGGTGAGCACACTGCTCTTGTAATTTCTATAGATTGCGATAGCCAGTAACAGGTTTCACTGGCCTCACCCCGTGTACTTCACGAGGAGGCAATTACCGGTTGACTATGTAGAGCTTCTAAACCGAAACACAAACAATACCCTGCTTTCATCAGGTACTTTTATATGTACTCCAGTGTGGTTTTGGTTTCACCATTTAATCTTTTGTATTGTTGTTCTTTATTGGCACTCTGTCCTTACGTCTCCTAAAGGTGACCGTCTGTGCTTNCTGTGCTTGACCAAAAAGCATTTTCCCCTGATTAAGTTATCTTAAGCTTGTCCCTTTTTATCTTCTTAGGGTACCATCTAAGTATTTATATGCTGGTACGTGAACGAGCCGTAAACGAGCGAAAATAATTTCCTTTCCCTTATTGACGCAACATTTCCAGATGGGCACTCTCGAGGAAGCCATTCATCTCAATTCTTACATATTTTAGTCAATAAAGACGTTTATCTTCATTCTAATCATTTAACGATTTTTACTCTAGTGTTCGACAAGACACCATATTCAATCTTATACCATTATGATGCCTGCTTACAGTAGATATAAGATAACTTTCTTCTGTCTCCGTTAATTAAAGCCTATGCTGGCCATACACACACTAGGGCATTGTATAAGCTAGGTTTTCGGACATTCCTTTTCATGAAGACATTTTAATTTGACGGCTTCCATGAAAACAGATACGGAAATCATATTCCGGTAATCGTCTGCTAGTGACTGAAAAGTTCTTACTCGTACACTCATTCCATGCAGCATGCTCACCTTTCTGATTTCTTGGAAACCATTTAAATTTCTTACGCGCTGGTGATGAACGCTTTTGACAAGCGATAAACATTTTCCCCCAGACTCCTGTAAATAAAGTCTGTCTGTCTTAGTGTCGATTAGAAACTCAATTCAGTTCTAGCAACAATTATTTGATACATTATGTATTTCAATGTTCAGCAGAACTCTTAAAGAAAGTTGTACACATAATTCAGGAAATACAATACTTAAAGCGCAGCAAAGGTAACACAAAACAAAATTCGAGATTTCTTATGCTAAACTGTACTGAGTCATAGAGAGGATTTTTTTTCTATTTCTGGAGGCCTGCACGAAGAACAACGAAGTATTCTGACAGAGTAATCAGACACACGTATGCATTTTTATTGACGGGGTATACAGCAACGATATTCAAATTTTTTATGAATTGTTGGATATGTAATATGTACAGCGAAAGTTGCATTGAGCTTTGTGTTTATCATAAATCTTATCTTACGCATTGAGATGACATAACTCATATGGTAGTGGTAATGTATTTTCCTGGAATAACAAATGAATATAGACAACGGTAGTTCAAGTTACAGCAGATGTAAACGTTTGACAATTATCGAATCTCTTCATTTTAGAGCCAATATTTCTGGACGAGTCTCTTAATGTCTCACTCTACTCAGGTCTGAGTTAGAAAATTTTTTTTTCGGTTGATCAGGCGACCAACAATTGGGTGACTGGTTGGGCGGACTGGAACATGGCACGTGTCCTCGAAGGCGGACCGAACTGGACCAACAACATGGCCGACTCTCGTGTCATCGTGAAAGCCACGGCAGACGAGTTCTACAAGCAGCCCATGTTCTACGCGCTTGCGCACTTCTCCAAGTTCGTGCCTCCAGGGTCCGTCCGCATCAGCCTCGAGTCGGAGAAAATGGCGGCATTGAGAATGTGCCCTTCCTCACCCCGGACATCACCGTCACCATCGTGCAAAACAAGTAGGTATTATGGGTACTGAATTCAATGAGGTACTCAAAATATTAATATTTTATATTTGTATAAAAAATTATTGTTATCGATAACACATATTTTGTGTATGAATATTTCAGAGCTGTGAAGGACATGGAATCAGTGATAAACGACCCAGACAAAGGCAGAGTTTCCTTGAAGATTTCTGTCAACAGAATTCATAATGTATTCTTCAAGTAAGAAATGTTTAGAAAAAATTTTTTCACCATCATCTGCAAAATATTTGCTTATTAATGTTGTAATTTTTTTATTTTATTGCTATATATTTGTCTGGAATTTGAATAAAAATTACCTAGATTTTGCAAGTACAACTACATTTTTTTAAAATAATTAAAATCTAGACCGTTGACATTACAAGATGTCGGATTGTGTGCATGATTTTGAAATGGTACAAAAGTCTGCGCCATAGATTTCCTGAAAAATTACCTTTGCTATTATTTGGCAAATAAGTTTAACTGTGTCAATAACCTATAAATTATTTTATCGAGCTATAGAAATTTTGTATGAAATTTATTAAAGATAAATACATTTCTTCCTGCAAACTCTTTCTTGACGTCAGAGACAGCCAATTTTGGTGTATATACATAAAAAATGAAGTTTTTTAAAACTCCAAAGGTAAAGAGATAATCTGGTTGTATATTCGTTATTTTTTTTACACCAAAAATTGTAAAGCAATAGCACTACAATCCAACACTTTTAAAAGTGTTATAAAAAAACTAGTTAAAACTTTCCATTTTACTGTGGCAATAGGTGACATTATCCATCACAATACAGTTGAATCTCCAAATAAAGATACCTTTTGTCATCTTTGAAAACGGAACGCAAATTAGACGCATATTCTGACAGAAGCAACTTGGCATATCGAGGCTAATGATTCCTGAAATTAAGATTGTTTCGGGCAAGGAGAAATATTCACGCTATATGGACTAATCAAAACTTGTAATCGTTTGAGATATTATAAATTACAAGATTACAAGTTTGCATATTTCCGGCAAATTATTTTGAAAACCAACACATTAAAACCCTTAAAGTTAAGCAAAATTTCATATAGTGTTGTATCATATAAGCGATTTTATTTCACTGGGTTGTCAAAACTTGTGAATAATGCTAGAAGTTCAGCATTTCGTTGTTACAGGAAATATATGAATTAAATAAGTATAAGGAAAAATTATCTACAAAATCTTTTGCCCATATAAAGTACACAGTGCCCATATAAAGTACGTAGTGCCCATAAAAAGGAACAATTGTTCAAACTCTCTCATATTAAATATTTAATTTTTTTGTTTAAGTTAATACTCTCAAAAAAAAAAAAAACAACCTCAAAAATTAGCATTACTAAGTGTGGAAACTAAGTGACAGTAATTTGTGCGGTTAAAGAAAATGGGAAAAAATTTAGTTATTTACATTAATTTTATTTATTTAGGACTATCCTGCTGTAAGCTGTAAATTATTGCCTTATCAATTTACACCATGTTCCACAATGTCTGTTCAAAATATTCATTACTAATCACATAATTAATTTAAAGAAAACATTCTGTACTGCCTTAGTAATAAAAATTTATTTTGTTTGTTTGTTTTAGATCATTCTAGTAAAAAGAGGATTACGGTCAGAGGAAAACCTAAAGGAAGCTTTGGAAGCACAAGGGATGAAGATAGAACGGGGTTCACTCAAAATTGCCATTCCATCCAGTAGTCTGCAATGACATATTCAGAGTGGTGATTATGAAAAAAAAGTAGGTCGTGAATCTCTCCTAACTCCAGAACAAGAAAGTGAATTGTGATGGAGAATCTTTCGCTTAGCAAACGTACGAATGCCACTAACTACTAAAGTTTTGAGACGCTCTGTGTACACATCTTGCAAACAAAACAACATTCGCGTGCCAAAAGACAATGACAAAAACAGTATGCTTGGTATAAAATGGTTGAATCTCTTTCTATATCGCCATAGAGATGTTTCTCAGCGATGCCGTCAAATTGTTAAGCCAGGAAGAGTAGCAAAGCTCAATATTTAGGACTATATTATGGTCGATTTTTTTAAACTCTTCGCATGGTTTTGAACGAGTTAGACCTCAATGACAAACCAGAACGAATTTTCAATATGGATGAGAAAGGTGTACAATTGAATGTGCACAAGTCACCAAATGTCTTAGTGAGGAGAGGAATTAGAAGAATGCCAAACATTGCACCTGGCATGCGGAAGTATAACGTATTTGGTAGTGCAAGTTCTTTGGAGCAAGCTATCTCACCTGTTGTATTATTCAGGAGAAAGAGACGTAAACCTGAGCATATTGATAAGTTACTTCAAGGGAGCAAAGTTTTCAAGACAGCAAAATGAAGCACGTCATGCAGTACATTTATGAAATGGCTTGAACATTTCTCAAGATACAAGCCAGCCGGAAAAATTTTGTTTATATTCGATGGAGCAACATCGCACCTTGATGCTAACATTGCTGCAGCTGCTGAAGAACAAGATATCACCTATTTGTGTCTTCCAAGCAACTGCACACCTGAACTTCAGCCAATGGACAAAGCTGTATTCAGATCCTTCTAGTACCATTGGGACAACAAACTTCAATTGTTTTGGGAGAAAACTTCAGACAAGAATTTTAACAGATCTATCTATTGTACTGTTTTTTCACATGTTTGGCCTAAAGCTCTTTCGCCATCAAACATTATTTCAGGCTTCCTTGTAACAGGAATTTTCCCCTACGATCCAGATATAATTCCGGTAGTTGCCTTCGCTCCTTCCACTCTCACGCAAAGGATAAACAGTACACCAGAACATATAATTATACCCTCTACCCAAGAACCAAGTGAACCTCGAGTTCAGTTTTCATCCATGGTAACATCTCAAAATGTGAAAAGTGCGACAGTATCAACCTCTTCTAAACTAATGTCTTCAGACTCTACTCCTGGGCCCTCAGGTACACACCAGAAGCAACATAGGCAGCCAAGTAAGAATGCAAGTAGGGTTGACTCGGATGATGACGATAGTGAAGATATCTCTTTACATTATTCAGATTAATCACTATGATCAATTGAATCAGAAGATTACAACGATGATGTAACTACACCTAAGCTCAGCGGACAATTTACAGACATTTTGAGAACACCTCAAACATAACCATAGGCAGACCAAATGTCGCAAGAAGTCCATAATCTATAAAGCTGTCAAGATTAATAGGCATTTATTTACTGAAAAAAAGAACAGAACATGAAAGTAGCGACTTCTAACACAAATGTTCCACCTCATAAACGAAAGTCGTCTTCTGTGGGTTACGAGAATGGGAGGAAAACATCAGGATCATTGAACTAGCACTGTCACTTGTGCAATGAAAAAAGGAAGATTAACATGACATAATGCAAGGTTTGCTTTCTTTGGGGTCATGATGGATGTGAAGACTTGGTTCCTCATGCAGATCTCGAGGTATTGTTACATTATTGGTTTTTGTTAAAATGTTTTGAAAGAACTGTTGACTACAATTTTTCTATTGTTCCATTTTAGTAGTCACATAAGGGTTTTATTGTAAGGCTAATAATTTTTTTGGGATCACAGTTATTTTTGTAAATTATTAACATCCAACTTCAGGTAGATTGTGATACATAAAGTACAATAAATGTCATTTGAGTTTATATTGTCTTTATTTCTGTTTCAGTGTTAGGCTGATGATAATGTACATCTCTCATTTTGCCATCTCTGGATCATTTTTTGCTCAAAAGTTTGACCAATAATGTTCGAGTAGAACATCAACATATTCATTATCACTAGCCCGAATTATGGCGTCAACAATGATAGTTTACACTAACTTAAACTCTATCACTTATAAAAAGGAGCATCGTGCCAATATTTGGAGCACCTGCTCTTATTTCAGACACTTTCTCAAAACTACAACATTTTCATACTCCATGAAGTAATGGCGTTTTTTTCAAACATTGTCACCTCACTCTATTAGTACTTGGTTTAAGGGTATGCTCCCCATAATACAGAATTTTTCCGTACAATTACAACTTCACAATGGCTGGTATTGTTTAAGGGTGTCCAAATTTTGTCGACCCACCTTACATATCCAATGGGAAATTTTCCAACAGCATAATGCCCATCCACATGGAGTACAGGTTTCAAGGACTGCCCTTCGAGTTGTATACATTCTTACTTGGCCAGCTCATTCTTCAGACAGGTCACATATAAAAGATGTATGAAGTTTTATGACATGGCATCATCATATATTATTAGGTCTGTAGCATCTGGAGCGTCAGTCTTCAAAAACAATGGAACGGTTCATACCAATAGAATTAGACGATTCGTGTATCATGTAGCCATATTAATGGTTGCAAAGCAATATATTAAAATTACTTATTAACGTAAACATTTATAAAATTAAACGGAATTATAGTGCTGATGATGGAATGCATCATGCTTTTCATCATTCCCATTGTCTGAGACAAACTCCACTTCCTTCGGCTTCTCCCTCAGCGTCAGAAAATTTTTGTGGCAAAGGGTGAATGTTGATATTCATCTCATGAACCAGATTATTGAAAATGCAAAATAAAACTGTTTGATAAAGATAGAGGAACCCAGTTAAATGGACATTTAACGCACATTAACAATGAAATATTCAAGAACCATAAATATCCTAAGAACACTATCGCATTGAAAGTAGCGAAATTAGAGGCTTGCATAACCGGGTCCAGCTCAGTTAGTAGAGAATACAAACTATACTACGCAATACAAGGGCTTACACAGCCAAGACCATGCTTTTGATATTTTAACTCGGCACCTTCAGCCATACAGACCATACCGAGTCTCGACCGTCCAATAGGCGGGGGGAAAGAGTCCGTGCCCTTCCTTTGCAGGCATGCCCAGCTCTTACCTGTGGTACCAGATCCAAAGACCAAACCTGATTTACAAATACGCACTGCTGCACCTGTCCGCAAGTAATGAGAATCTCGTACTCAGAACTAATTATGTGGTTTAGCAGGGGTACTATTCCAACTGTTGGTATCTCTCGAGGATATCACCTGAGCTTTAATGCAGCTCAACACCCGAAGATATACAGAGAAGGGAATCTCTTCAGATTTCCTCTAGCATAGAGTTAACTACCACCACGAATCCTCCAGTGGTGACAAACCGATCGCTCGTGGTACCACTTACTTTCCATAACATTTGTGGTTTTTTAATAGCTGACTGCTCGATCGTGTAATGGTGAGCGACATTTGGGTTAAGAGAAACAGACCTTTTTACCTCAGAGAATAGAACTCCCCTTCGGCCACCATGGTCATATTAAAACGATCATGATATATGTGGACTTTCCCCGGAGTCAGGGCAGTCCCACTGGACAGTGCACTACACTAATTATAGCTAGAATGTCCTCCGAATATGGTCAAGGCTCTTTAAAGTCTCGCGGGTCATTAGCCTGACACACTTTAAACGCTGGTTGCTCGCCCAGCCAACTCACCTCCATCTGCATGTACGCAGAGCCCGCATTCGGAGAGGAACCACCTCACCAAGTGGTCAGGGCTATGGTACAACCAGTTACCTGTTCAAAACGCATCGCAGATACCACATTCCATGTGGCGAGGAAAATGGGTCACATTGTGCACTGACTATTTTATTTGTATGACCAACTTTTACTCCAAATATATTGAAAATGCTTCTTAGCATGAAGCAACCCTAAATTATTTTATGCAAGAAAAAAGCCAAATTGACGTGGTTACCTCTACAATAAAAACGTTTACAGTTTAAAAGTAAATGCAACCTCCCAATTTTTCTGCATGCTAATTTCTAAAACTATTAATTGTAAAAACAGATGCATCAAGAGCTGTTGTTTTTTCAGTGCTATCCCAGGAATTTGTCGGACACATAATACGCGTAGCTATTCTTTCCGTTGTCTAATACATCAGAAGAGGAAAGCATAACCATTTCACGAGTGAAATTGTTTGATTTGAATGTCCAGTATTGATAAATTAAGGCTATTTTTGTGAAAAAGAGAGTTTATTTTGTAAACAGGTAGTCAAGTGATTTCAGGTTTTTCGCTTCCAAAACACCTTGGCAAATTTGGCTGCTGGGTCATCAAAATTCGTTCTTATTTTAGACAAGGGTATTTTTATCACGCTCGGCAGTCGTGATATTGACTCACTTTGTTAAACCATGACCTAAAACGTAACCTTAGATGAATTTTTATATCTGAAACTATTTTTTAAAAAGATTTGTGAAGTTTTAAATTATAAGATTACGTACAAATATCAGTTTAAATATATATCAAAATATTAAAGTTCATATCCAAAGCTACAGAAATTGACGGCGACCTTCAAATCCAAAATAATCGACTGACAACTGAAAGCCCTTAACAACGTTGTATTGGCAGCCGATGAGTATGAAGCAAGGTGGACATGGAGCAGTCCCGGAATGCAAGGGTGGGGGAACGGGAGATCCCTGAGAAATCCCGCTGACCATAGGCATCGTCCGGCACGATTGCCACATGCGAAAATCCGGGAGCGGCCCCGCCCGGAATCGAACCCGGTTGACCTTAATACAGCTAAGGACGATTTAAATAGAACTTGGTAACTCCTGACCTCACTCTCAGTCACCATTGTCTCCGCCTTAAGTTTGCATTACCTGCATCTATGGAATTGTTTTAAAAACATATACTATATAATGGCATGGGGCCAGAAATATCAATTGAATGGTTAACAAGGGACCGATGTGTATAGTAGGCCCTACCTTAACCTTGGTCACATGAACAGGATGTTGTATTGAAACATGCTACTTCAAATTAATTTTTTTTTTCATCTATTTAAAAAATTTGCTTTTATTAAAATATATAATTTAAAATTAGAAAAAATAGAATTAAGTAGAAAACCCAAATTTAATATAAAACATTAATAAATTATTTTATATTTAATTCTCTATATGATTATTTAAATTTATATATTTAACATAAATTTATCATCAAACAAGACATATTTTTACATTTACTTGTTTTATTTAGCATCATGATAATATAAAAGGCATACATATTTGATTAATTAAACTACTCCAATTAAACTTTACGTACATTATATCGTGTACATTTAATTGGTTAATTGTACAACGCGTGTGAAAGCTGTATAAACTTAAAACACGCAGTTGTTTATAAAATGTTTATTTAATAAGCATTATATACTGACGAATTTAAACGTAAGCATTCATATATACAGACGCATAATCATATATGCAGTTGTAGAAATGCAATTTTGAGAAAATGCTGCGTTAAAATGTAATTGTTTTATAACGAGTAATCGAGTTTTGATGCAGTTTAAATTGTCACAAAATTACGTCATAAATTTCAAAGTTTTTAAAATTATTTATGAATTAAACTCAATTTGATGTAGCTTCTATAGAGAAGTGAAGAGATTTGAGTGGCACTTAACATCGAGGTACTGAGATCCGATTAGTTTCTGGAGACACTTTAAAATCTGTCTTAGTATCTTGAGATAATAAATAAAGATGTGGGTGAACAGGGATGATTAAATGTGGCCATGGTAGGTTTAAACTTCACCCAAGTACAGTTCAGCTTGCTCTTAACTAGGAGTTAAGCCAATGAGACATACGGTAGGTAATGTAAATATGAAACAAATAAGATTGAGAAGACCGTATGGTTCCTGTAATATTGTGTGACTGGTTATTNGGTAGGTAATGTAAATATGAAACAAATAAGATTGAGAAGACCGTATGGTTCCTGTAATATTGTGTGACTGGTTATTTATGTGAATGGCATTAACTTACGCGGAAAAATGCTTCGCAAATCAGTGCGGATTAATGAAAAACTTAACTGGAGATATTTAATGATCATTCTTTAAAAAGGTGTTAGAGGGATCGTCTTGGAAGGGTTTTTATTGTTGTAGACCTGGACGGCGACCATCTAAAACATTCTCTCGTCTGGGAGGGACNTTGGAAGGGTTTTTATTGTTGTAGACCTGGACGGCGACCATCTAAAACATTCTCTCGTCTGGGAGGGACGCTAAGTATCTAGCAGCTGGCCCATTTCATGGGAACCGTCTTCGAAAATTTATAGTTACATGAGCTCTTAATTAATTGTGAGCATACTTCTTATGAATCACTTACAGGCCTCTAGGTCGCGCGGAAACAAAAGTCCGGTTACAGCTCGTGGGCTGCCAGGAAGTGTTAAACTGAGAATGTATTTTCGCTCAGCTAATATAGCCAAGCTGCTTAGAGCATAGCGAATTTGCTGGAAGTGAAAAATAATAATGGGTTAGTTATTTATTGCACAATACCGTCAATAATGTATATATATTAACTGAGCAGCCAAGTTTCCAGGCAATATGAGAAACTCGATGGAAACAAATATTTATTTTATTTATTTATCACCAACTTTGCTTGTTTAGTGTGTCATTATATGTGCCTGTTGCAATACCGGTGTTCAAAACATTGGAACTGAAATTAATTACTAGCAAAAGTAGTATTTAGGTGCTAACACACCAAACAAATAGCAAATCAAATAAAGGAATAAAATAATGAATTTAATAATAAGTTTTAAAATACACTTAAATGTACACATCTTTGTCATCTTATCTGAAACTGTGTACAAATATATTTTCCATTCTCGGCATTCAAGTGAAAACCTATAAATTCGCGTAGGGCACCATTAATTATGTGGGATTATTTTATTTGCGAAAGTGTTGTGCACTGATGCAAAATAATAATATAGTAACAAATATGTTAATTTTTTGAAAAGCAAATAAGCTTACTGCCAATTAAAATTAATTTATCGTGATAGCAAAATGATTATGATGCCTATATTCACCAATTACGATTAACAAGTTTCAACATTTATTTTGTTTTCTGATATTATACAATTATTACACAAATATGTAAATAAATGGTTCCATTTTTACATATTTTTAAGTTGCTTTCATATGACAAAAAATTTGAGAACCGTTCAATTCGTTGACTTGTGGGCGAGGCCAAGAAACTTGTGGAATAACTAAATATGTGACTGGATACCACACTTCGCTGACACTGTAAAATAAAGGCAANCCATTCTCGGCATTCAAGTGAAAACCTATAAATTCGCGTAGGGCACCATTAATTATGTGGGATTATTTTATTTGCTAAAGTGTTGTGCACTGATGCGAAATAATAATATAGTAACAAATATGTTGATTTTTTGAAAAGCAAATAAGCTTACTGCCAATTGAAATTAATTTATCGTGATAGCAATATGAATATGATGCCTATATTCACCAATTACGATTAACAAGTTTCAACATTTATTTTGTTTTCTGATATTATACAATTATTACACAAATATGTAAATAAATGGTTCCATTTTTACATATTTTTAAGTTGCTTTCATATGACAAAAAATTGGAGAACCGTTCAATTCGTTGACTTGTGGGTGAGGCCAAGAAACTTGTGGAATAACTAAATATGTGACTGGATACCACACTTCGTTGACACTGTAAAATAAAGGCAAGATTAAGAGGGTGTTAACTTCTTCTGTGCTACAATAATTCTAAAAAAGTAGAAGTGGAATTCAGTTACTAAGATGCTAGTGAAGAATCTATAAAAGTTGCAGGGTAAATGTTTTTGTAGAACTCGATCGAAACAGAGTTAATAGACGAGATGACGTACTTCTTTTATAACATTATATTTGAAAAACGAATTTGGAGATATATATTTTCAACTGTGCCGCTGCCTTGACCACTGAAACTGCGGTGTAACATTCGAACAGATGATGTTTTCATGTCTACGAATGATTGAAATACTACATGGAGCCAATATAGTGTGGACGATCCATGACTATGGGATCANTTCGAACAGAGGATGTTTTCATGTCTACGAATGATTGAAATACTACATGGAGCCAATATAGTGTGGACGATCCATGACTATGGGATCACTTAAGTCTGTCCTTTATGTCAGAGAAGTAGTACCACCAGATCTTTTCAAAATTGTATCACGTAACTTCAAGCGTAAAATGCTTTATGAGATGAAATTTACACTCTGGTTTGCTGTGTAAAGAAAGTGTGTGTGCAGGGGATAAATGTACTATATATGAGCACTCCATAGTCACTTTTAATTGAATGGTTAAATGAGTTTACCGTAAAAACGATATTAGCAATTTAAAAAAAACTGTTTCAAAAGCCTATATTTTGTTACTTGCATAAAAATACTGAAGTATACGTATTTTACCTAATTAAATTGTTTAGGTCTAATAATAAAAATATATTTTTAATGTCTTTTATTTGTTGACATTTCAGAGGTTCTGCCAAAAAACTATATATAGGCCGCCATTTCCCAGGATGGCGGGTTGAACACAGACTTCGTACGTATATGGGGGTTTGTGATATTTTAATCTGTAGTCTTTAATTAACAACAGTGTTAAGAATCCACTTTCCGTTAATTTTCTAGATTAGATTCAATAACTTAATGATAAAATTCCTCTACAATAGGTCGCATTAGGATACANCACGTAACTTCAAGCGTAAAATGCATTATGAGATGAAATTTACACTCTGGTTTGCTGTGTAAAGAAAGTGTGTGTGCAGGGGATAAATGTACTATATATGAGCACTCCATAGTCACTTTTAATTGAATGGTTAAATGAGTTTACCGTAAAAACGATATTAGCAATTAAAAAAAACTGTTTCAAAAGCCTATATTTTGTTACTTGCATAAAAATACTGAAGTATACGTATTTAACCTAATTAAATTGTTTAGGTCTAATAATAAAAATATATTTTTAATGTCTTTTATTTGTTGACATTTCAGAGGTTCTGCCAAAAAACTATATATAGGCCGCCATTTCCCAGGATGGCGGGTTGAACACAGACTTCGTACGTATATGGGAGTTTGTGATATTTTAATCTGTAGTCTTTAATTAACAACAGTGTTAAGAATCTACTTTCCGTTAATTTTCTAGATTAGATTCAATAACTTAATGATAAAATTCCTCTACAATAGGTCGCATTAGGATACAAATGTGGAATAAACATGCAGCAGTCAGCCACCAGCTAGCGCTCATGTCGTTATTCATGTTTGGGTACGACGGGGTTAGAGAATGACACAAATAATTTTTTAAATAAAAATAACAATGAAATCATTAATAAATTATTGCTTTATTGAGTTAGGAGAACTCTGCAACATTCAATTAGTGAATGACGTATATTTTTCTCTCTAGGATATATTTTGGCCTTCGCCAAAGAGTACTGTAGCATACTTTCCAAAATAATTACGTTATTTTCATTAATTAAGGAATTGTTTTGTAGTGCTTCCAAATATCATACGAGCTTGACGAGTTTGACAATTTCACTTGAACAGTATGGTGTGCATGCTGTGAGCTGGAATTTTCAAGGACACACTGCCACTTCCTGGGTCACTNTCAAGGACACACTGCCACTTCCTGGGTCACTAAGCACTGCTTCCACTTCCTTGTCAGCTCTGTAATCAGTATGCTTAAAATGTAAAAAATGCTCTGAAGGAAAATAACACTCTGAAATCGAATACATGAATACAGGCCTTTCAAGAATGTTATGGTATTCTGATACATACATGNAGGAAAATAACACTCTGAAATCGAATACATGAATACAGGCCTTTCAAGAATGTTATGGTATTCTGATACATACATGTTTTGCATGATGACGACGGTTATGTTGTCCGGGGTGAGGAAGGCCACATTCTCAATGCCGCCATCTTGCTCCGACTCCAGGCCGATGCGGACGGACCTGGGAGGTACGAACTTAGAGAAGTGCGCAAGCGCGTAGAACATGGGCTGCTTGTAGAATTCGTCTGACGTGGCGTTGACGATGACAGGGGAGTCGACCGTGTTGTTCATCCAGTTGGGTCCGCCATCAGGGTCGAGAGCCATGTTCCAGTCCACCCAGCCTCTCACCCAGTGGCTGGTCACCTTCACAGACGTAAAAATCTCGTCACTGAAAGTTCAGCGAGAAGTGTTGAAATAATATCGAACATTGCTCATTCGCCCCATCGAATGTTGAAAGCCTCGCTTTGAGGTCTTTAATTCAAAGTCCAGGGTATGGGTTGGGCGCATCTCACATACGCCAAAAGACAGATACCAGTTTTATTTCACGTTNTTAATTCAAAGTCCAGGGTATGGGTTGGGCGCATCTCACATACGCCAAAAGACAGATACCAGTTTTATTTCACGTTGTTTTCTTACCTCCATGATGTCACTCATATAACGCGCTCCTTTGTCCCAGTTTCCCAAGGTGACGGGTGGATCCTCTCTTGCGTGCACTAAAATGGGTTAAAAAGATTACATATTAATGGTTTATTTACAACTAGAGCATAAATTGCTACCCTGCTTGGGTTGGATATTTAGTAGTGGCAACACTGCTGAAATGTCAGAGGCGTGAGTCATAGAGTTACAAGNTTAATTCAAAGTCCAGGTTATGGGTTGGGCGCATCTCACATACGCCAAAAGACAGATACCAGTTTTATTTCACGTGGTTTTCTTACCTCAATGATGTCACTCATATAACGTGCTCCTTTGTCCCAGTTTCCCAAGGTGACGGGTGGATCCTCTCTTGCGTGCACTAAAATGGGTTAAAAAGATTACATATTAATGGTTTATTTACAACTAGAGCATAAATTTCTACCCTGCTTGGGTTGGATATTTAGTAGTGGCAACACTGCTGAAATGTCAGAGGCGTGAGTCATAGAGTTACAAGGTTTCCGTTGCTGGTAAGGGAATGTTAGATGAAGTGCGGTGAGTGGGAACGATTGTTTGTTATTTGGTCAAATATACGAATTGCAATGAAGTAGAAGAGGAGAGAGAGAGAGAGAGAGAGAGAGAGCTAAGCGATATGTTTACGAAAAAAGAACATTGTGAATTGATCAAAATTGAAGTGCCCCATAGTGGGAGTGCACAACATTGTTCTCAGGGATTGAGTGAATCATGTGCTGATGTGAAGTTTCTATATAGCATTGCGGTGCAATGGGTGAAAAAGTTTCGTGAAGGATGGGATGCCATTCAGAATCACCCCCATTAAAGGCGACTACTCCATAAGGACAGCAACTCAGTTCAGCTCCTTCCTTCTCTGCTGGACGTGGATCGCTTTTGGACCGCGCACGACTTAGCCGCGGAGGTAGGAGTATGCCCCAAAACCATTTAAGTAGTGCGGGACATTCTTCAAGCCATTCTTGGGTTACGAAAAATTGCAGTATCTCGTATATCCTATCAAATAACCACGATGCAACAACGGCATTGCTGTGCACTTGCACAGAGACTGATGAACCACTACCAGATGGAAGGGAAGACTTCCGTCGAAGGATCGTTACCATGAACGAAACATCTGCTCAGTCATACGAGCCATACTCGAAACGACACTCTTGTGAATGGAAGCATCCTTGATCACCTCGTCCAAAGAAAGTGCACCTTGCAAAATGCATGAAGGTGATGCTCATTGTGATGAATTACACCCATGGGGCAATCCTGTACTATGCAGTATTTCACAGGCATGCGGTCGATGCAGCCTACTACTGCAACTTCTTGGAACAGTTCTTCTCACACTCAAGAGAAAGCGATGGCACTTCCTGTCATGGATTACCATAGTCCTTCATAACAATGCACGGTGCCATACTGCTAATGCTGTGAAGCATTTGCTGTGTGACTGGTGATTGGAGGTACTAGAACATCTGCCGTATATTCATCCGATGTGAGTTCGTGCGATTACAATCTCTTCAGGAACCACATCGTGGGAAGTAGTATGACGCAAGAGAAGCCATCATCCGTGGCATAGGGTGGTCATTGTGATATTAACAGATATGGAAGCGCTGGCAATTTACGACGCCTTTCACACGTGTGGCAGATGGTGGTAGACATGGGGAGCAATTTCATAAAAGGAATGTAGGTGGCGTTCCCTCTGCCGGTAAGTAAAGATACGTATTACAACGGTGTTGCCAATACTAGTTATCCAACACAACTATGTCTTAACCTCCCAGAAGGACTACTAAGACAATTCGTTTTATGTCGTTCATTTAATTTACAAACATTCACATTTTATATAAAAATCTGGTACTAGAGGAAAAATATATTTACAAAGAAATAACTATTGTTTAAGTGTTTTTATGGTTATCAATTCTTGTGAAGATCCGCATTGATATTTGTATAATGGGCGACTTCAACTAGGCGTTTTCAGACTGCAAAATTCTAAAATCATACCGAATGAACTTAAAATACTCGAGTAAACGAAAACTACACATACTGAAGCACGCCTCTGTGTAGAGCAGAAACTTCTCTGGATACTGGTCATGAGCCTTGTTCAGGATCTCTGGAGACGAAAAGGTGTCAGTATACCAGTGCACAGCCATCCCAGGCACAAAGTCATAAATGGAGCTGTTTTTATACATCTGTAAATAAAAAGAGTGCCATCCCATTAATTACCTGGAGTAAAACATACAAGTAAGATCATATTTCAAGTATAATATCTGCTTGAAGCAATATTAAACAGCGTAAGAATAGTGGTAAAAGCTAGGACAACATACCCTACATTAAACATAATTTAGCCCTGTGCTGCCATAAAAATTATTATGTAAAAAAAAATTGTTCATAAAAATAAGGATGTCCAGTAAACCAAGTTATCGAATGTTTAGAGCTTATACAATTTTATTAGCTTCAAAATGTACTGTTTTAAAAATTCGGTTAAAAGTATTTATTATTTTACAACTAATAATTCAGGCAAATACATACGCTGTTGATACATACTCTGCATTTGTGTGACACACAACTACGAACAAACGCTTGATAATATGCCCGGTATGCTCTAAAGTCCCCGCACTATCATATATAAAGATACTTTAATTTTCAACATCTATATATGAAGAGCATATCTTTAATATAAATATAAATAGGGGCCCCGTTGGATGAGCGGTGGGTCTACTCGCCTCCCACGATGGCGAACTAGGTTCAATTCCCGGCTTGGTCAATCCCGGATCTTCGCATGTGGGAATCGTGCAGGATGATGCAGTTGGTCAGCGAGTTTTCTAGGGATCTCCCGTTTCCTCCACCCTTTCATTCCGGCGCTGCTCCATACACTTACCTCAATCATCATCATCGGCTCTCAGTCTCTCTGCTAAGAGCCGTCCAATATCTTCACTCTCTTGCATATATTAATATGTTTATAATTACTAGATGTTTTTTAAATGAGTGCAAATATTTTGGGGAATGCAAGGGAGTGTTTTCATGCAATGAACATGGTGTCGGAAAAGCATCTTTATACTACACATAAAACAAAACCCAAGGCGCACTGCTGCTGTTGAAGATACCGTCATGGGTAAACGGTTCCTCTTCTGTCCATAACACAATGGCCGGGAAGCCTGGAAAAGCAATTCACAGGCTGCAAGAACCACCTGGCAGAGTCAAGTCAACGACGACAATCGTCACGACTGCCACATGTGCTGCTTCAAGTAGAGGGTGCTGGTGCGACGTATGCCGCCGTTCAACCAGGTCAACGCCCATCACTTTCAACAATTGTTGTAATACTGTACTAGCAGTTTCGATGTCCACTCGCTTTGAGATATTGTGCTACATTTTCTTTAAATAATAATTACTGCGTACAGAATATACGTTTAGGGTTTAAATAATTTTTAATATAAGGATGCATCTCCAATACCATGTCCTTCACATAAAAACACTCGTCTTGATACTCCCTTGCATTTCCCGCAATATCAGCCCTCAATTGAAAAACACTCTGAATGTGAATATTTTTTACAAATTTCAGATCATGATTTATTAAGAATATCGACTCTCAAAGGTCTGAAAATGTATTACTGTAAAGAAAAAGTACAGTAATTGTGAAATAGTATTTGGCAAATACACAAAAATAAATTAGCCTATTCATGTGTGTTGTAAATGCAACAATAATTGCCCCCTGCGCGAAGTACTTAGCTACAGAACAATTACAGTTCTTCGCTTAAGTGTAAATCTAGTACTACTTGTGTACGTGTTAGTAAGCCCAGTTACAGTACTATACATTAGAATAAACAATGCTTTTGAGTGATTTATATACACATTCATGTTTCTAACTGTATGCTGAACATTTCAGATTGTTACCACTCACACTAACCTAAATATAGGTTTATTGTTACGAAAAGCTAACCGATTGATTTATAAGCTTAAAGTTTTCATTGACAGGGAGTACCATTTGAAGACTTCACTACATATGTTCCAAGTGGATGTTTATTTGTATTGCCGCTGTGTTGGAGTATGATAACCACTTTCAATGAAATGTCTATATATCCACTGTTTATCCAAATTAATCACTCACTATCTGTTAGATTTAAATCTGTTTGTTTCTTTGGATCCTTATTTATGTACATTTACAGGAAGCTTTAAATTTCGCTAAATGGTTTTAAGTAAAGGACGAACATAAAAAACAGGCCTCGCAACAATGTCCTTCTTATATAAATCATATATCACACATTAAAGTAAAAAAACTTTTCTTACGTCACTTTCGATAACATTTAAGCTAAAGGTCCTTATAATGCAATGGTTTAATATTTTTATATTCGGAACAATCAAAAATTTCTTCACAATAATACACTTTAAGTTTAAATATTTGTCTGACTAAATAAAGGCCAGTTAGAGAATTGAATGGGGCGTGACTAGGCCGGAAAGCGAACACGGATCACCTTGATGACTGGCAGGTACTGTAGTGACGTTATCACTGCAGCACCTGATAATCTTATGTTATTTTTAAACTATGTACTATTACCGGTAAAAGAAACACCATACACATTTAAGTTATCGTCCCAAGCACACCCCTTCAGTTTAGTGACTGTGTTTGGAAATTGTTATAAAACGTGTCACTTTTTAATTGCTTATATTTCTTAGGTTTTTTTTCTTAGATCCGTGTTGAGTAACGTCTGAATTTTATTAATATCTATAGCATTGGCTGTATTCAGCTGTCTGCCAGTATTATGACTAGAAATGTTCAAGGTCACAAAATTATTCGCTCGTTTCTGTGGTATGGCCCATTCATGGCTTATTAGGATGTTTCGAAACAAACCTTTTAAGTAAATTTTATAGCATAAGTATATAATACTGATTAACTTTATAAGTATTATATTCGGAATAACTGAAACTTTACCTATGTATATTCTATAACTTGTTATTTTTATTTATTATTCAATACGAGTTAAAAACATTGAGAGCAGCGATGTTTTGGCAACGGCCAGTGAGAAATAGTTCACAGTTCTGTTAAAATATTTTTCATCAACGTCTTTTGGTATGCTATTGGAAAATTAAACGTTGCCTATTGAAATATTTAATGTTAAGGTTGCCCTGAAGGAAACATTTTATTGCCACAGTTAAAAACATCACCGCAAAATACGGTGTGTAGGGCCTATTGACATAGTGTTTTTTTTTTTCGATAGAGCAAGAAACTGTCGGCCAAGCGGAGCTTGTCACCCTCTCTCTCTGTCTCTCTCTCTTTCTCTCTCTCTTTCGCTTTCGGGAAGTTTCGCAATGCTGGTAGAAGCAGGGAAATTATACATGTTTTCAATTTTAGAATATTTCATACTTATTATAGCAAAAATAATGATTCTTGACTTTGTAATTTACAACTGAAAAGAGATTTTAATGTTATATATACATATTATAACAAATTAAGATGTTATGGTGGGAAGGTAACAAATCCGAAGTTGGCAGAATTGGCAAGTGGCGACATAACATTATGACATGGCGTATTTCTGTTGCTAAACGGAACGTTTATTTTTCATGCTGGCATAAATTTTTAAAATTACCACGTCAAGTTTGTACACGTTGTGTTTTTTTTTAACCTACCTAGGCAAGTTGTTGTGATACATCTGTGTTTCCATGGCAGTAATAAATATGCTCTTACGCGTGTCGTTAATAGCTGCGTGTGAAAGGACGTGGCTGCTTCGTGGTCGTTACGCTGGTCGGTGTGTGTGTGATTGCAAATATATGACGTACAAAATTTATGCGTTTTAACCGAAACGGTTTTTATAACGAAGTAAATTACACGTTTGTTTACTTATCACAACGTAACATTACCCTGGGCGTTTGAAGCACAATTGTATAACATTCTTACGTTTTTGTAATCTGAATGTTTGCCACAATCACAACAAATTACTAAGCTCAGCCAAAAAATTTAATCGAATAATTAAATAAAAACTAAGGACCTATACAAAGAAATATGAGCGGAATAAAATCAACGGTAGATACACTGCAGAGCCAAAACAACTGGTATATGCATGCGTATGCAAATAACAGAGGTATGGATCCAATCAGAGTAACGCGATGCAGTCGGCAGCGCCTATATAAGACAACAAGCGTCTGGCAAAGTTGCTAGATCGGTTACTGTGGCTAAAATGGCAGGTTATCAAGATTTGAGTGAGTTTGAACGTGGTGTTATAGTCGGCGCACGAGAGATGGGACATAGCATCTCCGAGGTAGCGAGAAAATTTGGATTTTCGCGTACGACTATTTCAGGAGTGTACCGTGAATATCGAGAATCCGGTAATCCGGTAATCTTCGACATCGCTGCGGCCAGAAAAGATCGTGAACGAATGGGACAAACGACGACTGACGAGAATCATTAAACGTGACAGACGTGCAACCCTTTCTCAATGCCTCCTGCATACCTTCAGACATTAGTCGAGTCCATTCCACGTCCTCTTGTGGCACTTCTGCGTGCTCGCGGGGGCCCTACACGATACTAGGCAGGTGTACCAGTTTTTATTGGCTCTTCAGTGTATATATAAAAGCGCTAGATCTTGTATAACAAATGTATCTAATATATAAAATTCTCCCGTCACAGTGTTAGTCACTGAACTCCTCCGAAACGGCTAGACCAATTTTTATGAAATTTTTTATGTGTACTCGGTAGGTCTGAGAATAGATTTATATCTATTTTTTACACCCCTAAGTAATAAGGGTGGCCACCCCCAAACAATAATTTTTTATTGTTTGAACAAAATTTTTTATTTTTATTTTTTTATGATGTGGCATCAAAAAATACATATCCTCCTAAATTTTCACTCTTCTACCACCAAACCCTTATTTTTTTATAGCGAAATTCTCCCGTCACAGTGTTAGTCACTGAACTCCTCCAAAACGGCTGGACCGATTTTTATGAAATTTTTTATGTATACTCGGTAGGTCTGAGAATAGATTTATATCTATTTTTTACACCCCTAAGTAATAAGGGTGGCCACCCTCAAACAATTTTTTTTATTGTTTGAACAAAATTTTTATTTTTTATTTTTTTATGATGTGGCATTAAAAAATACATACCCTCCTAAATTGCAAGTATTGTAAACACGTACACGAACGTCATAAATTTTCTTTAGAGGACTTGAAGACTTAAACTATGTGTTCTTTAAATTTTCAGTTCAAAGAAATAACACAACGATGGTATGGCGAGTGTAAGATGTGCAACAGGAAACAGAGGCTCACCATGCGTGCCTGTGGATGGGGAGAACTTCGTGGTCATAGGCTCCAGCCTCTTGCCGGCCTTTGTGCTCACGTAGTGCCTGAGCACTCCACTGGACAGCTGGTCTGCCGTGGTTGGCTCCACGATGTCGCAGTAGGTGGAGTTGCACACACACACGGGACTGCCGTGCCCATAGTCCCTGGGCACACAACCCGGCACGCCGCAGCTCGCTGCACACACACAGTGGCGAACCAGCTCTCATAAACACTATCTGAAAATTCACGTGTGTATTCCCTAATTTAGAAAATAGTTGTGGCAATATGTGTGTTTACTAAGTTAGCAAATATCATTGATAATATGGGTAATGGCCACCCGGCACTAAAATTTCATATTTTACAAAGGCAGTAAAAGGATAATGAATTATAGTAATAATTAGTAATAGCCACGCAAGCAAAGATGTATTAAAGACATTAAGAATTTAAATTTATGCCTTGACATTAACATGAAAACTATTTATTAGAATACTAAAGCATACAGTCAAGCAAAAATTATTTTTTAGAAAGGCCTCACAACATGTTTCTCAATAATAGTTAAACAGATATCTTCTTTCAACTCTTGAACACACGTCCCATTTTCTCAGCTTGTAATTTGAACATAGATAACGGGGATGGACGCTAGCACGCCAGTGATAATTTTGGACAACTGTACTAGTTCTACGCTGGGAAGTAAGGACTGCCTTATTTTTTCTCCACGATCAGCTTTACGTTACGGAAGACGTTAACGGTAGAGAAGAGGAAATGAGGAATGTTCCTTCACAGCTTACAAAATATTCAAGCACTCTTTATTCCTGTATAAACGATGCACGGAGGAAATGAAACCATCAGGGGTGGACGTGACGAATGTCTTAAATATGCATAGCCAAATGATCTTCGGCAGAAGGTTTTCTGATGTAGACTAATTTCTCATTCTCTTTTCTGGTGGGCAATATGCTGGTTGCCAAAGTCGAGTTGTTAGTAGATGTGTTGTTTATTAGCATGGCTGGAAAAAGGTTTGCGACTTACCAATCGTATTAAAGCGCTGGTCGCTTGCACACCATGCCATTTGTTAATTTGGTAGCGTACAGTGCTGAATTTACTAAGATTTTAATGTTATTACATAATAAAAATACAAAGTCATTTAATATCACAATTAAATTACTTTAATTTGTAATGATTTGGCATATTATAAAATGTATTTTTTTTAAATATATCAATTACTAGGGAATTAAATTGAAATGATAGCATTATGATATTAAGTAGTTTCAGCAACTACACTCAAGAGCAAAAAAACTGCTATAGGCGTGCGTATGCAAATAACAGAGGTATGGAACCAATCAGAGCAACGCGATGCGGTCGGCAGCTAGATCGGTTACTGCTGCTACAATGGCAGGTTATCAAGATTTAAGTGAGTTTGAACGTGGTGTTATAGTCAGCGCACGATAGATGGGACATAGCATCTCCGAGGTAGCGATAACATTTGGATGTTCGCGTAACACCATTTCACGAGTGTACCGTGAATATCGGGAATCTGGTAAAACATCATATCTTCGACATCGCTGCGGCCGGAAAAAGATCGTGAACGAACGGGACAAACGACGACTGACAATAATTATTAAACATGACAAACGTGCAACCCTTAGTCCATGACACGTCATCTTGCGGTACTTATGCGTTCTCAGGGGGGCCCTACAAGATATGACGCAGGTGTACCAGTTTTTTTATTTTGGCTCTTCAGTGTATATTAGTACAACTAAGTTATTATAAGATTTAAATTTTCATATTATAGTGGATTGGTATTTAACAATGAAACTAGTTCAAAGAAACGTAGTCATTGTAAGGAATTCAAACACTTATATTATTTTCATATTCATTCAATTAAAAGTACTCAACTAATTAATTATTTGAAATATTATAAAACTATATTAAATTTACAATAGAAAAGTGTATGATGGAATAAATGTAAAATAATTATATTTGCCACATCAGTTTTGAAGTTAAAATTCATCTAAAACATTTTATAATATTTAAATTTGTTCGTAATAATAAAATGAATTAAAGTATTATAATAAAAAAATACAATTTTTAAATGTTATTTTATATTAAATTTAGGTAGTAAACCTTTTACGACACTAGTAATATAAACAAAACTAAAGATTTTTTTATATTCTATGAAATAAAAGTTAATGCAATCTTAAGGAATACTATAAAGATAAACAACTAATGAGGGGATTTTGAACATTATTTCAAATATTATTATGATTGGAGAAATATTAACTACATCTAATCCAATACGTAAATCTTAAACTTTACAATTATTTAGAAGATCTTATTACTATCATAGTATCATAATATAATTTATAAACTAAATCGAAACTCCCTCAATATCATATTTAAATTTTATACAATAATCCAACTATCAAAAATTATTGATAATTGTTTTAAAGGTGAAAAGCCACTTGTTTATTTCATAATAATAAAACAATTTGGAAAAAGTTAAAATATTTGTGAAGTTTGCTGCCCTTTTATTAATTAATAAAGTTATTAATAAAAATATATTACACGCAATAATCAAATAATCAATGAAATTACATATAATTTGTAATTTTGTACATTCTAATTGCTAGTAATTAAAGATAAGTATTTATAATACAGAAGTAAGTATTAATATAAATAATATATAGTAAGTAATTTACTTTTTTAAAGATGATGACTACAGTATTTGCTGCTTTAAGAGATATAAAGTAATTTTGACGAAGAAAATTTGAAATAAAATAATTGATAACACTTTATTTAAACGAATTTATTTTATATTATTATTAAATTATTAGATTAACTTTATATTGGTTACAAAACAAATAATTTTCTTATATAAGGTACTGCATTAGTATTTAATTTCAAATTTACCTGCGCATGTTCATAATTTATAAGGACGTGAAATTTATCACTTTATTAAAGAGTTTGGTAATGGTAAAAATGGTGATAAATTGAAGAATTTTATGTTCTATTTTGTAAGATAGTTTAATATGGTGTAGGATTATTGATACTTGTAACTTTATACCCAATGATTTATTTACCGTAATAACAAAAATTAGGAGGGTGCACAAAAATTTTTGATGTGCAGATAAAAAACATATATAAGAAAAATTAATAATGTTTAGTCTTGTTGCTATATACACTCTGAAGGTAGGCTTGAAGTATATGAACTACATTGTCAACCTAAAAATAGTTTACTGATAAATAAAAACCACATGTTATGAAGATTATTACTATGCTATGTTAAAATAGGAAAAGCTTAATGTGAAATATACAAAAAAAAACCTAATTACATAAAAAACCTGATGTACTTATATTAACAGAAATAAATGGAAACGTCAGAAATTTTCTAAATAATATAAGAATGGGATTATTTATGACGTTTTACGTCACTTGCCGTCAACTGGGATGTTAACTAAGAAATAAATTACATTTATTAATACTTCCGTAATAAATTTTCATCAAAAATTGCAATAGAGGAGGTATTTTTCAGTTTTCTGAAAGTAAATCTTATAATAAATATTTACATAATTATGATTTTTAAAAATTTAACAATTTAATATATTTGAATGCTAATCAACCTTCTTTGTTGGGAGATGAGTGGATATCTAGCCTACGGTTGCTTTGAGTAGATTAAAGAAAATTTAGGCAAAGATAGAATTGAAGAATATGTTACAATTTTAACCAAAGAAGCTGATTATGGTAATATTTTGAAAGCTGATCTACTGTATGTTATAGAAATACATTGTTGATGATAATAAAGTTTTAAGATTTTCCTCTAGCAACTGAAAGGTAGTTGTAAGTTAGTACCATTTTTTGGTATTAATGACAAGTATATATTACAGTATTGAATTTAAATACGGCGTACAGAATAAGATTACAAAGCATCGAACACAAATATAATCCTAAAATTTAAATAATGTAAAAAATTGAAAGCATGTATTAATCTAAATCTAGATATTACTACTAATAAAAATGCAATAATTGATTGAAGTTAATTAATGAATATATCTATGTATGATAAAATTATGGAAAATATAAGAAAGGGACTCGAAGGTTGGCTTATTACACAAAAAATAAACACGAAATTATTTGTCCAAACCTAGTTATAGACCTGTAACTTCAGTCGATGAACATTTTATATGTTTATATGAATAAAATAAATTAAACATTTGGAAAAGCTCTCTTTGTACAAATGAGTAAACGAGAAATATCAACATAATTATACATAATTTATTTTAACATTAAGAAATCTAAGTAAATTAATATACACTTGTATATTATGTAAAGAAACTAGGAAATTTATGTATTAGAACAAGTAATAAATACTAAAATATAAAAACATATAATTATTAAATTATATAAAATTTACTTTTAACAATAAATATTTGAAAAATAACACTTTATAACTAAAAAAATCAAGTCATATGAGAGATAAGAGTAATGATAACGTAGTGAGTGAGTTGCTAGTGTCAGATCAAAGATAAAATCATATAAAATTAATATTAACTAATACATAAAATCAAAAGGAGTTAAAATCTGAGCACTTCAGAAATGAATAACACTTACTGATTGCAATGTAGCGTATTTGAAGACAATTTCAATTAAATTGAGGTGAATAAGTGATCATTAAGGAGTAGAAATAAAAAAAATACTAAATTAAATGAATGCCCTAAGTCTATTAAATTATAAGACTATAAGTTACAAATGATACCTATATATATGTAAATAAAGAATATAATTTTCTATAAATAACATGAATATAAAATATACGCAATTTAGGATACATGGCAGAATATGCTGCGTATTTNATATATATATATATATATATATATATATATAAATATGACTTGTGACCTAAAGACTCTACTGCGGTTTTTATTTACCCGTGAGTATGGAAAAATAAAAACCATTCAGTTAAAAAAGTATGAAACTACAAGAGACGAAAAAAAAAGCACAACATATAAGCAATCGAAGAACATTAATTTCTGAAAAGGTAATTCTAAACAACACTCCTGTCAGAAACAATATAGGGGTTGCTATTTTCGTATCGCAGTAAATGTGGTACGCCTGAGTATTTGCTAAAATTACAAGATGGATTATTATTCACAATGTCCAATTGTACAAAAAAAAGTTGCCTGGTTGTAACACTGTAACCGTTTAGGGGAAAAGAGCCCATACAATGAACGATGGTCTTACAATTCGTGGGAGGTGGGAAACTTGAGTGGTTTACATCCCAATTTTCGTGACCTCCAAACTCAATGACGCAACGTTGCCAATCCAAAAACACAGAGCCTCAGTCATATCCAGTATCATCAATAACGTCGAGGCGGCAATTGATCCATACCACCAAATCCAATTAATTTAACCTTAATGAATAAGAATCCGTTGTGTACTTTACTTAGGTAAATAAATAAATAAAAAATGTTACGCGTGATCCGATCATAAGAAATCCCCCATGACAATATTTCTTGTCTGCTGTAACCTACTACAGAATATCTGATTATCTATCAATTATAGGTATACACGTCTTCCAGCATTACCAATTTGACCACCACAGTAAATACGGCATAAAACATTATTTGCAACCTGTTTCAATTATTTGCTACCAACCAAAACAATCGTGTGTGTGTACACAGCATGAGTATGAATTCAACCAACAAACTTCGGGAGGTGATCCCTAACGCGAAAGTACGTAGGAAATATATAGCACTTTTGGAGTACAGTCAATATATAGGATGATATAATTCCTCGAAAATGAAGCTCTTAAACTGTTTTATGCAGACGTTTTGGGAACCACGCGAGATTAAGCAAAGAAAGTGTGACATAGTGGAATATGATTTGTTGACAAAAACCTCAAATCTTAATTCCAATATCTCACCGGTCTGCACTGGCATTCAACATTTTAGACACCGTTTTTACTTTGGTGGGGAAATGTTTGTGTAATTTAATTACGAACAAGCTTAATAATTCCCTGCAAAATTTGATGGTAAAGATTAACATGAAAAAGTAACTTACCAGACTGAATGCTGAAAACGCCAGGGAAGAGAGTGGCGTACCTTAGGCTACATTAATCTGCAGAGGACTAGATATCATGCGACCGACAAGCTCTCATGGGCGAGCAAAGATATGTCATTGTGAAATTGCCTGCCCAACATAGTGGCAGTGCTGGTGGTTGAGCTGTAGTGCGTAAAATGTGTGAGGGTGATGAAGGGGCGGGAATTAGAGCTAATGTGAGTAATACTGAGCTATGATGTAAGTCCATGATTGACTGTGAGGGG
>NQII01009125.1:0-56401 GCA_002778355.1 Clitarchus hookeri
AATTTAGTAACTTTTAGAGTCGTCTTCATTTATTTAAGGGAAATTTTTAAATAAGATGTTTTGACAAACTGTGACAGCATTCTGCTAATACATTTCATTGTAAGTTTCAGAACAACGGTACTGCAAGTTTCATGTTCAACAGGAACCAGCAGTGATGTTACACCCCTCTCAACCAAAGTTCCTCCGGAGGTTGGAGCACGCAACGCCCACGTGAACACCGGTCCTGACGTCACGTGCAACAACCTCAACACCGCGCTCACAGCTGTCAGCACTTCCGCTTAACTCAGCTCGCGAGTCATACATAAAATTATATACAGGTAACCAGTGGTTAACATATTTTACTTTCACCACTTACACTTCACACTGCAGGTAACAGTAACACGTAACAAAATTTACTTTATAAAAAATTTGTGATTGCATAACAACATTAAAAAATATAGCGAGTCCTAATAGGAGGCCTCCAAAAGATATTCTTGAATTGTATTATTTATAATAAAAGGAAACATTTTAACCAGTTTTAAGATACTACAGAATTTGAGGAAAAAAAGTAATGCTCCACTGCTAGTAACAAAAATTTTTTTTAAATTTATCTTTTCAATAAACAACTTTAATGTATAAATTAATAAATTGTAGGAATTGCTATCATAAAATAGAGACGTATCATTTATAATACATTATATAACTGTAATTTAAGATTTAAGATTTTATAGTGAACCAATAACTTGTACATTTTACTACATTCAATATATATTATTAAATGTTATTGACACATATTCCTTTTATAATAAGTAACATTTATTACTCCAACATTTTGTTTTCTTATGATTTAAATAATTATGTAAATGTAACTTTAAGTTTATTTTCCATTTCCCACTTAAGAATTGAAACGTGTTAGAAATGTAGCTGCACGATTTTTATTAATTTTATGAAAGTTCTAATTGTTAATTAAATAATATTCTACGTTTCAATATCACCCCATCAGTGTCCTAACCCCGTGATGTCACGTACCGTTTAGTATGTAACAATTCTCTTAACACATCACTATTATGCCAGTGATCTGACAAGTATTCATTTTACAGAACGTGTATTTTCTGTACAACTACACATAATAATTGTTGTAACGGGGAGAGCAGTTAACTTACCCAATTTAAACGCTATAAATTATTAAATATTCTTTTAAATTTCCATTGTGATTATTGATTCATATATTTTCCTTCATTCTTTACAAGAACACCCAGCGGAAATGCAAGTGCAAGGCCCGCAAGGCCACTGTAAACACACAGCCCATAATTTGATTGGCCCACCTTGCCCGAGGACTGCACAAAGGCAACTGGCAATTCCTTATACCTAAATTATCCATCTACTTCAATTCCTTTGAAATATGTTTTCTACCATAGCGAAGATGACTTCAACTAGATACATATTCCTGCTGCCACAACATGATCCCCGCAACTCCCAATCATCTCCATAATCCACACGTACCCAAGGGCTAAATGAGGGCATCTCGGGAGATGTTATGGTGTGATCAGGCCTTAGCTGAACGGCTTGCCTGGTCACACCTTCAAACATTAAATCTGGAAATGAGCGGGAGTGCAACACCACCATTTGGTCGTCGACCCTTGCGAAAGAAGACAGTTGCATAAATCCCCTCCACCGGTCACTGAGCTGGGCCGCAGAACCACGCGCTTGATATAGGCCGGCGTAACACCCGGAACGAGCGTCTTTTCGTCTTTTGTCCTTTGGGCGACCCGACCAGCGAAGCAGACCAGGAAGATGGGTGTGTCCGGCCGTCGTTAACCGTCTCGTAGAATAAGCCTCCGGCAACGTTAACAAGGTGGTGACTCTCCAGTTATGTTTAAATAAAATGGCGTGAATGAAATGTAATGAATAATCAGAGTGGTATTTAATTTAAAGCTCCCCCGATCAATAGTCATTTAAATAACAACTGAATAATCTTCGTGTAATAAAACTCATCGTAAACTGGTGTGCTCTACCGAATCATGAGTCATTATTGAGCTACGCCCCCATCAACTTTCAAGTACGAATTGGCCTAAAAGCTAGGTTCAGATCAGTGAGGAGCAGATTGCAGATCAATCAGAATGGAATAAGGATCATGTAGAGTGCATTTCAGAGCATGTGGTGCCTATTGCGGAGCTGATTGCAGAACAACTGTAAGAAATTGCAAGAGATTGCGTAGCAGGCAGAGATTTCACAGAATCGGTGCTTCAAATTTCATAATGTCTCTTCAAATATCACACAGAATAAACTGCATCTGGCATAGTTTGCACTCAAATGTCATACTTGAACTTTACATTCCGCAGATCGTTATTTCATATCTGTGCAAATTGCGCAAAGCTAAAAATGCATTACCACAGAAGCGACAAAGCAAATGCATTACTAACACTTTACATATGTACCGTTAGAGATCTTGAATGAATCTGAACCAAAAAAAGTATAAAAGGGGCATATTTATATATTTATCGCTCAGCTCACTGTGTTGCCTCGAAGAGATAAGATAGTAGCTGGAAGCGGGAACGTCGATATGCTGATCAACAATGTACCATTCGAGCTTCACAACCTCAGATACAAGTTCTGCAGGTCGAGAATGAAGATAGCTAAAAGGATGTCACGTAGTGACACAGGCATATATCTACTGGACGAGGCATGAAAGCAGCATGGTATCGCTTACTACCTAAACAAGGATCTGGAAACCCGAAACCAAGCAGACAAGATTCTTGCACAGAAAGTCGACGAGATAGGAAAATGATCAGAAACCAGACTTGGAAAAAAAATAATAGCATAGGGTGTATCAAACAAGATGATTGCCAAGGTGAAGATGGTAATGCGTGACAAGAGCAAGGGAAAGGCACAGGTTAAAATAGGAACAGGTACAAAGAGCAAGAGAAAGGCAGAAGTGAAACTAAAAGGGTTTACAAAAGGAGAGAAGAATGCAAGACCAAGAAAATATG
The DNA here is from genome assembly GCA_002778355.1 of Clitarchus hookeri. Classification (NCBI taxonomy): domain Eukaryota; kingdom Metazoa; phylum Arthropoda; class Insecta; order Phasmatodea; family Phasmatidae; genus Clitarchus; species Clitarchus hookeri. The sequence continues at coordinate 2,970 of NQII01009125.1, forward strand.
TACAGGTGGATTTTCCATTACTTTAGCCTGCACTCGGGGACCTTTGGGGCCTATTTGGAGCCACAAGTCGTATCGTCTGAGCCGTCACCACAGCATCGAACGATCGGAAGCAGTTGTCTGACGCCCAAAGAGAAAATGCAAATATGGAATCTATCGCCATTGGTAAAAAAACGGTCAAGGCCTCTACCTAAATCCATACCCAGGACGAGGTGAAAGTGTGCATAAGGGATGCAACAGGAACAGGCGTTAATGAAATCTCCATGGAAACGGCCGCTCACGAACGTGGATCTGGAACTTTTTGAGCGAAAATTGGAGATACAACATTACAGTAGAATGTTTATGGGTGAGGCTTTGTCCCCTAAAACAAAAAGAAGGAATGTACTATAATTAATCTTAACATGGCAGCCGGGCCCGGTATGTACTTGGTAGCTTATGTAAAATGGGGCAGACATGCATACTATTATGACAATTTTGCCAATTCGCATCCTCCACTCGAACAGCGATGGTACCTGAAAGAAACGAAGCTGACATACAATTATGAGATGGAGCAGATACCTAACACTTGGAACAGTGGATATTTGTGTATTTGCTTCCTAGTTGGTTCGAACAAGTAATTATATAAAATAATATACTTTCAACGGGAAACCATCAGTCATGTCTATAATGCTTACCTTGACNGAACAAGTAATTATATAAAATAATATACTTTCAACGGGAAACCATCAGTCATGTCTATAATGCTTACCTTGACGGTATGCGGTACACGTTCCACCACTCGACATGGAGGAGTAATTGTGCATAGTCCTGGTGGATTTTCAAAACTATAATGCGCTACCGAACATGGATGAAAAAAATTACAAGTTATACCTCAGAAAAAGTGGTAATGTCTCCTATGAGGTATCGCTGTCCATAGCTCTTATGAAATAGATGACATTGCAAGGTACATGAAGATTCGCTATCCCCTGACACAGAATTCGAGTTATGTAGGAATCCCAATACTCTGAAGAGTGTCATCAGATGCAGCGAAGTCATCGACTTTACAAAATCAGATACTTTCAGACCGATGCTGGTATTTGAGCCACGTATCTACGAAGTTGGCAAAACGCACTAGTCGTTGTGGCTCGAAAACATCTTGCCTGTTAACATGATATGAATAAACTGCAATTTAGCGAGTGGCTCATGCCTCAAAGGCAGGCCAAGCATTAAACTGCCGAATTTTCGCCTATGGTCTCTCTCCAGGTTTTAAACTGGGCGTAGAACCACCAATCATCATTTATGTTCCGGTAGTCGCGAAGAGAGCGCACATGGTGGATTTTACCAACATGGAGAGTTGGTGTTTTTTGGAAACGAAAAAATCACCCTACGTCTGCTTATGAGAAGATAGGAATTTTGTTAACAGCAACTAATAGCAATAAAACAAAGTAACGTGCGAAACCTGCACACAGTATAACGCAGGTCTCCAAGGAGTTCACACATGCAAACATTTTCCTCCGCAGTCTCGGCTTCAGAATCAATCTACGAACCAGTCTGTTTTGAAGACAGCGTGTAGTAGAACTTGACACATACCAAACATGCTTGATCGGACCATACACACAAGCCTCGGAAGTACGGATAGCAATCCAACACCAAGATATCTGCTCTCTTCCTTGGCTGTCTTTCCTTCGAATTAGGGAGACTCTGGCGAAGGAAGATGGATCCAACCTGGCATCGACGAAAATAACGAGCAGTGGAATTTATCACCTGATCGATCGCATCACGTATTTTCTCAATGATGTCGAGGGGGTCCAATCACGAAACATCGGCATAACCTCAACAACGAACATTAACTTTCGCTCACGAAAAATGAGCTGTCTACGGCCAAGATGGTAGGCTGGGGAATCGAAGATTACTACAGTATCCCTTTATACCCTGGAGGCAAGTTCGAAGTGTGCATCCTGCTCTTCGTTCTATTGGGATTTGTCGTAGACTACAAACAAATTATCTTCTTCTGGCTAATAAGCATATCGACACCATCGTGGGTACGGGAGAAAACGTGGAAACAGTGGAACTTAAACTACAGTCAAACAAATGGATGCTGCCTCATCTGTAGTTGAGTACTATTGAATGTATAAAGATGCTAGAGAATGTGGAATTNGAGAATGTAGAATTTGGCATAAACATCGATGTGGCTTTCAGGTAGTGGAGTCTGGTGACATACCCCGGATTGCCAGCAAGCCAGCGCACAACTATATGGGGAAGTCCAGGTTTGCTTCTGAGAAGCCGAAGTACATCATAGTTTGGCTACAGAATGTAAGACAGCACTATGTGAGAGTGAGCCGTTCGCAATTCGACAAATGTCAAATAGGAAAGGTGAAAATATTTCTTAATTGCGAATCCTATCCGTACGTGACATGAACATGAACTTTGAAAATGGGCAACACCTGCTGGGATATCAAATGTACGCTCAATTCCAAAATACATATTATAGACACCTGTAATCCACAGTAATGAACCCTGGTACATTCAAGAGTTTTGCTCCACTCATGGTTTTCAATGTAAGTAAACAAGACGAGCGTTTTACCTCCAATATAATCGACTGCAGGCTAGAATTAACGACACATGGAAATATACCTGCAAACACATACACATTCTACCTGATATATCACGACTGGTGTGTATTGTACAATTGCCGAGAGAAGATCGTCAAGTTACCGTCGTGAGTGCAGCTGCGAATCTATATAAGTACGACTGTTCGCACATTAGAACTATTCACTCGTCTTCGAGTATCGCCAGCTTCAAGGTATGAGAAAGTGCTGAAAGGTCGTAATGGACGGTCGTATGTCATCAAGTGGTGGAGTTTCCGAGCCCACTACAATTCCTGGGTCGACGTTTCGTACATCGAGCGGTGAACACAAATGTTTACAATTAATAAACCTGTGTTAAAATGTTTTCTCACTTTGTACATTAGCAAATGAAATTATATTTTGAAAATAATATATTTATTCTTTNAGCAAATGAAATTATATTTGAAACAAATATATTTCTTCTATTATTTATTATAAAATAACCCCGCTTTATATAAAAAATATTTTATACTTAAAATAAAAACATTGAAAAAATAAACAAAGAAATTAAATATATAACAATTTTCGTACTTCGCAGGAATGGCCAATGTCAAGATTCGGTACAGGCCGACAGCAGGCTATATAATCGAGAAATTATCGCTACCTAGATACTGAAAATAGACTCCAATATGAAAGGCGCCGACAGCACCACCTATAAATTAAAATCATACACAAACATAGCTACCACCTGGTGGCTAAATCGCTAGCTCGCCTGGTGGTTAAATCGGTTATTAATACACTAGCTCCACTTAGGTGCTGAAAATGGAAACAAATGACAAACGAAAAAATAAACAAAATAGCTGCATACGACGGAATGAATAATTGTGATCGGGTGAACGCCTGCTGACTAATTACTGTTAAATGATGTTAAGACAATGTGATTGATTAGAGGGGGTCAGTTGTCTGTTGGACATGGTGCTGGGGAAACATCCAGAAATAAATTTTTTTATATATATTAATTATAAATTTTTATTTCATATTTAAATAATTTTTGCATATATTTGTTATAAAATTTTGGGAAATTATTGGTTTTTTTTTTTTTATTTCGATATCAAAGTTGACAGTGTCAAGGTCAAAGATTAATGTCAAATATCACTTGGATACAATATGTGGCTAAGATGGCTGAAAAAACCAAGACAGCTGGTGGTAAAATCTGTTTTTGGACTCTGTGAATTGATTTGGCTGTCCCTATGTCCATAAAACCAGCATGGCCGCCACTGCTCCGCCCTTGAAAACTTTCCCCCAAAATTTTCCGGTGGATTGATAAGTGCCTCTGGGGGGATATTTTTTGCAACTGGAGAAATTGGTGCTTTTTTGAGGGAAAAACAGGAGGAAATGTCGAGGTTATTGAGCTATGAAAAGGTTACCAATGCCGGTATTCCAGTACGTTTTATAATTTTTTTGGTACAATTCAAGACTGTGCCTCCATGCCCGTCCACACGAACATAACAAATATAATTACTTATAAATATCATAGCAATTCCTTGGCACAAACACATCACAATGCCGGCTATCGAGCATCACAAATACAATTTGGCTCAAAACAATAAATAAATAAAAGCCAAACAGACTCCACAAACCAAAATGAAGAAATTGGATGCCACTACAAAGAAAATGCTGGCCAGTAAGTTACATAATATTAATGAAAGTTACACAAGAGAAACCGAACTTGCCGCTAAACACATTTAAGAAACCTGAGGATAGCTCGAAATAACAAAACGCTTGAGGTTGAGAGTTCTACTTAATCGTTGATTTATTTTCTTTGTCATTTTTTGTGGAAAGCTTTTTTTAAATAATAAATATTATAGAAAACATTTAATTGCACTTTAAACATATTCTTGTGTGGCAAAATAAAAAATATATCACCTGAGCGCCCAAAAGAGAAATTAGGATTTTATAGATTCATTATTTTTAAGAATTCAATAAAAGATTCCAGACAATACCGGAGATGCATTTCTTACACTTTTCGTAAGTTTTACTTTACATGTCATTAATAAATTATACTAAATATAATACATTATTATTTTTACCTCATGGAAGTTAAACTTTATCCAAAGAGTTGTTTAGTTTCTTGAACAAATGAAACACATAATATGTGGCTCTGGCGGTGTTATGAAAAGGAGGCAAATATTTAATTGGGACTAAGCTGTCCAGATGTCCACTTGTAGACATAAGACTGTAGATGAATATCACCATCCATGACAGGAAGATAAAATTATAAGTCTCCCAAACAGAAATGTCCGCATGGTCGCTGCCAACGGAGACAAGAAGCGAGAAACTTATGGCATTAGTGCACTACAGGAATACCCGTGCAAGTACGTGGATTTTCACTTAAAAAACGGAGAACCACACGACAAAAACATACGGAGAAACCAAAACTGTACTCACCACGAAGGAAGCAGGAGAAAAAAAAACGAAACAAGACTGTATGGTGCCAAACCTATGCAGCAATGCACATTATACCACACACTAGTAATAAATAAAAAGAGTTCAACTATACATTGCAACTTCTGACACAACAAACTAAATGTTCATCAAGAACTGGTAAGTTCCGAAGAACACAAACACGGTACCGGACGACTGCACGCCATGATAGTCCGGAGCTGAAAAACAAGTGACTCAAAAGCCTATGGAGAAATACATTGGGACTTCAGACAAAAGACAATCGGAGAGGTTAGACAGTAACCGGTAGATGTCGCAGGCTGTCCAGAAGAGGCGAGTTGCGTTCAAGCGCACAGAGGTGGTGGAACATATCACGTGAACACACCCGTTTGTTATGTGAAATCACGCGTCAAGTGGCAGGGCTACGCCAGAGGAAAATTTTAAAGAACTGCNTGAACACACCCGTTTGTTATGTGAAATCACGCGTCAAGTGGCAGGGCTACGCCAGAGGAAAATTTTAAAGAACTGCATCTGCAGGGAAGAGTCAGACGGCAACTGAAAGAATTTGCAACGCAGCATTGCACATCCAGTCGATAGAGAAACAATCTCTTTTGAAACACGGGTCTGCAAGTGAGACAGGATTAAAAACGTAGCTTTCAAAGTACATATCAGAAATAAATTGAAATCAACGTTACGAGAAAAATACGTGAATGATAAAATATTAATAAAAATGATTTAATGAACTGAAATACATGAATAACACATTCTATATGGTCTGATAAANGAACTGAAATACATGAATAACACCTTCTATATGGTCTGATAAATAAATACATAAAATATTTACCCTGATACGATATATCATAACACTGGGCAAATATATATAATTAAGAAATAGTAGATGCTTAAACAGATAATAAAAGTATAATAANATATCAGAAATAAATTGAAATCAACGTTACGAGAAAAATACGTGAATGATAAAATATTAATAAAAATGATTTAATAAACTGAAATACATGAATAACACATTCTATATGGTCTGATAAATAAATACATAAAATATTTACCCTGATAAGATATATCATAACACTGGGCAAATATATATAATTAAGAAATAGTAGATGCTTAAACAGATAATAAAAGTATAATAANGATATATCATAACACTGGGCAAATATATATAATTAAGAAATAGTAGATGCTTAAACAGATAATAAAAGTATAATAATATCAATAATTAAATACCAAAGGTAATAAGGCAATTATATATAACTCGTAATGGTTTTTACTGAATTAAAATACAGATATGAAGTTCCAAAAATATTAATAATTGTACTCCTGTAGTGCCACAACAATAAAATTAGTCGTTACATATTACAAATCGACACAAGCCATATCTTAGCCTTATCGGTATTCCGTAACGTTATACTGCATGCTAAGGCCTAAGTTAAGCCATGAACGAAGTCTTAAACTTTCGTCTTCGTATTCGGTGAATTATTGTTTGCACAAACCAAACCTACGCATACGCAGAACGCATATAATTTTGCCTGAGCCGTTAGCGCGATGAACATACGTAAACTATATGATGCGTCNCTACGCATACGCAGAACGCATATAATTTTGCCTGAGCCGTTAGCGCGATGAACATACGTAAACTATATGATGCGTCCACGCGGTAATATGTCGTGACCTAATTATTTATCTAAAAATAAGGAAACCATCACAATGTATTTGTTTTGTAAATAAAAGTTAAAGTCAGCAAGAATACTGGGTAATATGTATGACATATTTTAAAGGCTTCCATCAGTAAGAACAACCCAAAACTCATAATTGCTGAACGATCATACAAAATATTTATTCAGTCATACTAAATGTGCGTAGTCTTAGAGTAACTGCCAGCGTGTCCGCCTACAACGCATGCGTTTTGATTTCAAATTTCTATCGAAATAAACTTTTTAATGTTTTAAAATCAACTACATATTTTATATTTTCACACATAGTATGTTGAAAAAGTTTATTTGTTTAGATAACATCGTTAAATATTAAAATACTGTATGATTAATTGTAAACAGTACGATATAATGGCGATTATTTGACAATGTGGCTTACCGACTATGGTAATTTTTCAAAGGTCACGTATGAATGTATATATCACAAATATACGTTTCCCCTAAGGTATGAAACACAATAAATTAATTTTCCTTGGCGCATCTCTCATTTTAACATTTGCCACGGCTCAACAAGTTGCAAAATATGCTAATTTCTGGCGAGTAAATCTCATAAAGTATTAATGCACTAAAACTGACGTATGCAGTACAATTTGGTTGAAATGTCTATTTCAGGAAATATTTAAAACATCACATATATCAAAAGTGAAATTTTANTATGCAGTACAATTTGGTTGAAATGTCTATTTCAGGAAATATTTAAAACATCACATATATCAAAAGTGAAATTTTGTTAAAACACAGAGGAGGGTAACTAATATTTAATACCAGGGCAAAAAATAAGGTCTTTTATACATTGCCCATGCTGCATACTACATAAATGGAAGAATGCATTCATGTTCAGTCTTTTCGCATTGGGGTTATGAACTTATTGGCGAGTAATTTTATCTCTTAGCACTGTCTGACTTCTGCTTCAACAATTCAATACAGCTAAAATTTCAGGACCACTAAATATCGTAGATTTATTTATTTGTATGAACATATAACCAGAAAGTAGAAATTCTGCTGTTTAAATGCATGTGCACAATTTTAAATTTACGTCTATGATTTCTTCATTACAAACACGAAACATATAAACTGTTCCATAAGTTGTCACGAAATAAAAAACGAAATAAATATATTACGTCAGACAATTAATAATAATTGTTTCTATTGCTCTATGCACATTTCTTTCAAACTGCTAGCGCACAGATAACGTAACAAATTTACCCTGCAGTATCTATTTTTGCAGAAGTTATTTGTAAATAAACACTTCACAGTGTCGCTTTTATTAGTTTATAGCCTCGCAGGGGGCGGTGAATATTAAACCGCCGCCCATCCGATAAAATCTCAGGAAGTAGAGAAAACACGTTCAGAAATATGTTCCGCGAGTTATGGATCAATCATGGCTTTTCATTTACCCGAGATGGTAGCACATATGTCTTGCCAAACTAAACGTGTTGGAATACCGGCCTGAAATACATTTTTAACTCATTTCACCCTCTTAGAGCTTCCATTTTAAAAGATGCTAAAATAAGACTTCAGGCATTTATATATGTATCCTTTTCAAATAAACCGAATAACGTTCTCTTATCGGTAAATGAACTACTGCGGAGNTTCAGGCATTTATATATGTATCCTTTTCAAATAAACCGAATAACGTTCTCTTATCGGTAAATGAACTACTGCGGAGTCCTCGAAAACAAATTCTACCCCTTCCCATCCAAAAATTGTTTTTAGATATTTGTACTGGCAGTCATTTAAAGCAAAAATCATAAATATATCTTACTGTGTTAAATAGATATTTAGGAGTCTTCGAAAACCCATTTAAACACTTTCACTCTCTTGAAGGATGAATGCCATAACACCCTGAAATGAATTTTATAGGCATTCATAACAGATGTTTAAGAGGGAAACGCACATACATTAAGAGGTTATAGAATGGACCATTACGAAGGGAAATCACTGGTAAACATATTCTCTATTCACAAAGGTGTCCGAGATATAACTATGCGAAACTGATNCATTACGAAGGGAAATCACTGGTAAACATATTCTCTATTCACAAAGGTGTCCGAGATATAACTATGCGAAACTGATAAGAATGGGAACGGGACAGGCGATAGTAGGTAAGCAGTTCTTTACGTGTTCGGTTTCATTGTGTAAATTCCGTTTACAACACATGTTCAAAAAGTCACCGCTAACTTCAGCTCATGTAGTGAGATGTGTTGGTACCCGAAGCTGGTGTCCGCATTCTTTTTTAACTCGAGGAAGAAGCATTTAACATGCGAGCAAGCAATTCCTCCCTTGTTTGCGCTATTTGACTGNCATTACGAAGGGAAATCACTGGTAAACATATTCTCTATTCACAAAGGTGTCCGAGATATAACTATGCGAAACTGACAAGAATGGGAACGGGACAGGCGATAGTAGGTAAGCAGTTCTTTACGTGTTCGGTTTCATTGTGTAAATTCCGTTTACAACACATGTTCAAAAAGTCACCGCTAACTTCAGCTCATGTAGTGAGATGTGTTGGTACCCGAAGCTGGTGTCCACATTCTTTTTTAACTCGAGGAAGAAGCATTTAACATGCGAGCAAGCAATTCCTCCCTTGTTTGCGCTATTTGACTGNCATTCTTTTTTAACTCGAGGAAGAAGCATTTAACATGCGAGCAAGCAATTCCTCCCTTGTTTGCGCTATTTGACTGTAAGAACAAACACCACAAACAACAAATCTAGCGTAGTAAAGTCGGGCAACCGTGGTGGCCAAGCAACAGTGTTGCCGCGACCGATTCAACGGCCAGGATAGGTTTTATTGAGGTACTGGTCTTGTGGGATGTGCAGGGTCTCCATCCTGTTGCAAGTTCATTCCAGCCCTTGTTGCCAATGGAACATCCTCCAAGTACTCCGGCAACAGATTCTGCAGGAAGTACAGATACCGTTCTGTGTTAAGAGGGTTGTCTCCAATAACTGGACCAATGAGTTGGTTATCAATGATACAGCACCATACATTACTGAGAAGCGATACCGTCAGTGTTCGCATAGCAGTCTCGGACACCATTGCGAATGAAGCCTGTGTTTATTAATGTTTTCCCTTCAGAGTGGTCGATAGTGTCCCCTCTTAACGCATGCCTGTTTCCCCCTGAAATAGCTTCTATAAGTAACGTTTTAAAACAAAAAGCATAACGTATGTCATTGGGCTAATGAAGATCGAGGAGCCTTCGAAAACACATTTTTACCTCTTTTTACCTCCTAAGGATATTAATTTCAATAACCTCTAAAATAGGTCTTTATGTATTTGCGCAGGCAGCATTTTTAAGCTTTTTGCACGACGATGTCTTTTCGGGTTATTGAGCTATTGAGGAGTACTCTGAAACACATGTTACCCCTTTTCATCCTCTTATGGGTCAAACTGCGAAAAAAATNATTGAGCTATTGAGGAGTACTCTGAAACACATGTTACCCCTTTTCATCCTCTTATGGGTCAAACTGCGAAAAAAATACATTCCTAGTGGGTGCCTGCACCCTAAAGGAAATCATTACAAAATTGTCTTGTTTTTTCGTCTAATAGTTTGGGCTGTACGTTGATGAGTGAGTCAGTCAGTCGGTACACTTCATTTTATACATAGAGGTTACATATACGTAAAGGTATAGTGTATATTGCTATGGTGTGATCAGGCCTTANATACATTCCTAGTGGGTGCCTGCACCCTAAAGGAAATCATTACAAAATTGTCTTGTTTTTTCGTCTAATAGTTTGGGCTGTACGTTGATGAGTGAGTCAGTCAGTCAGTACACTTCATTTTATACATAGAGGTTACATATACGTAAAGGTATAGTGTATATTGCTATGGTGTGATCAGGCCTTAGCTGAACGGCTTGCCTGATCACACCTTCAAACATTAAATCTGGAAACGAGCAGGATTGCAACGCCACCATTTGGCCGTCGATCCTTGCGAAACAAGACAGTTGCAGAAATCCCCTCCACCGGTCACTGAGCGGGGCCGCAGAACCACGCGCTTCATATAGGCTGGCGTATCACCCGGGTCGTCTGTCTTTCATCTTTAGTCCTTTGGGCAACCCGACCAGCGAAGCAGACCAGGAAGATGGGTGTCCAGCCATCGCTAACCGTCACTTAGAATCAGCCTCCGGCAACATTAACAAGGTGATGACATTCCAGATAGGGTTAAATAAAATGGCGTGAGTGAAATATAATGACATAATATTAAATTCAATGTAAAGCTTCCCCGGTCAATGGTAACATAAATAGTAATTGTAAAATCTTAATGTTAATAAAACTCATCTTATATTTTCTGTGCTCTACCAAATCATGATTCGTTATTTGAGATACGCTTCCAACATACTATCATGTACGAATTGGCTGAAAAGCTAGTTCGTAACAATATGAAGTACACTCCACTGCATGTCCTGGTTGGTTAACATAATTTGAAAAAAATTAATTTTTGTGCACAACTCCTCATCAAACGGTGACTACATCACTCACTTTCTAAAGAGATGCCATAAACTATTACAAACACACACGCACACACACATATATATATATAAATATATATATATAGGACATCCAAAATATCTGTATCACATTTTGGATATTGAGCGAACATTTGATATCTTTTGGCTGTCTTTTGAATGTTTCTTTGCNAAATGAAATAAAAATGTCTAATTTATATGTATTTGCAATGAGTTTTCCAAAATATAATTTTAGAGGCATTGCCAAATTTGGACTATATTTTGGTTCGTAAGAATCGTTTCAACCAACTATTAACTGGACAAAATCAAATAAAACACATTGTTAAAAAAAATGCAGAGGTCTTTACAAACACTGAACAAACAAGGGACCCATGAATGGCCACAGGTAGAATTCCTTAGAGTGGCTACTGTTGACGAGACTTGAAAGGGAAGCTGGAAAATCTCTTGAGCGACAGCGAAACATGCCCCAACTTTCTCGCCCTGCGGGGTCGCTCATAACCAAAAGTGAACCAGGGCAAAAAAGTTGTCGGGTTAGAAGAAAAATCCAGCTAACCCTCTAGAGACAACACAAATAGCTTTCATTCTTCTTAAAACACTTCCCTGCATTTCCATCCCTGTCACCGTCACAACTCGCCCTACCTTCTAACCGAGAGTATTTCCAGAAGTATCAGAACTTACCCAGTAGCTGTAANTGCTAGATCTAGTTAAGTCACTCTGTGATTGATTTGATACATTACAATAAGCGAATTGTGTTGCATCTAAATCTACCTTTGTAATTTATATTATTGAGAAAGGAGCATGAAACAAAGCTAAACTGCGTTTTTTTTTTTATTGTGAGTTGCGGAAAGCGATGAGCTATTCGTCAAACGATACACTTCCCGACAGTTGTGGCGCACGGTCCTGTTTATTATTTTACGAGGAGTTTTCAGTATTTGTTTCCTTTTAGTTTTCTATGTTAGAAATATTGCAATTGAAGCTTATTAACCTACGTTGATTAAAACATTTGGTTTATTCTAAATGAAGAAAAGTAAAAATTTTATCATTTACAATATGCCTTGTAAAAGGAACAAAGAACTAGACTTTAAGTCGCACAAAATTAGTTTTAGCCGCAAACTACTTTTTTTTAAATTTCTCTTATAACGATTCCAAGCCAACACACACGTAAATTCGGGGAGTGAACAAATAAAGAGGGCGCCGCAACCATGCTAACGGAATACGAGTAAATCGACTCACGAGCAAAATTATAACATAGGTAACGAGGCAATACCTCTATACTTCAATTAATGAGTAGTGACTATAACTAGGATATTAACTAATAACTGTAATTCTCTTTCATCGGGACCAGCCCAGTGTACACCACACGATTCTAATATCCTACCATCCAGAGGGCCCTTTGGCGGTTCTTTGGATACGTTCGTCTACATCATCAAATCTAGCAAACGAAATACAGGACGTCGAGAAAATGAAACTAAGAAAAAGGAAATGGCTGGGGAAAATCGGGACGCCAACGGGTTTGTCACCCTTATTTAGTGCCCCTGCCCCTAGAAGACACAGGTAGTCGACCCACCCAGTAAAGGAGGTTTCTGATGTTTTCCGCAGGCTATAATAATTATGGATACAGACCACTGGTATGAATGCCCTACCGAAACCTCGGATACCAGTGTTCCACAGACACGACCGCTGCTCACAGCATTCTGATAGCTAAACTTACGAAGGTTACCAACTAGCGGGCCGCGACCCCGTTCGTTCAGGTGACAGACACGTAAACCAATTACAACTATAAATAAAATTATAAACTTTATTCAATATTATCAGTTTGTTTAGTCTCTAAGTAACGTAGTAACAAAAAAGGACAGTATATCTGTGAAAATATGTGAAAATTGAAACTCCTTATAAATTCTTATAGGCTGCGTTGCTAACTTATTTTGAAACACATTTGAGAACTTATTGCCACAGCATGACTCCGTTTTTCAAAGAACGTGTATNGCGTTGCTAACTTATTTTGAAACACATTTGAGAACTTATTGCCACAGCATGACTCCGTTTTTCAAAGAACGTGTATAATTTGTTTTCACAACACTGATGTATATAATATAAAGCCAGATATCATCACAAGTAAGCATTAATATTTTTCCTTGTCAAGTTTGCAGCTTTGCTAAGAAAACTATAATGGTAAAATAAATAAGTTATAACCTAACTTAGGAAATACATGCCGAAATGTGTTCTAAAGATATATAAATAACGAAATAATGTTTGAAATCATTAAGACAGTNGCGTTGCTAACTTATTTTGAAACACATTTGAGAACTTATTGCCACAGCATGACTCCGTTTTTCAAAGAACGTGTAGAATTTGTTTTCACAACACTGATGTATATAATATAAAGCCAGATATCATCACAAGTAAGCATTAATATTTTTCCTTGTCAAGTTTGCAGCTTTGCTAAGAAAACTATAATGGTAAAATAAATAAGTTATAACCTGACTTAGGAAATACATGCCGAAATGTGTTCTAAAGATATATAAATAACGAAATAATGTTTGAAATCATTAAGACAGTNACTTAGGAAATACATGCCGAAATGTGTTCTAAAGATATATAAATAACGAAATAATGTTTGAAATCATTAAGACAGTCATGAATGACGTTACAAAATAAAGTAAATAGCATGATATAGTTAAATTACGACGTGGTATAAACGTGGCTTTAACTGATTATAATACACACTTTTTTTTAAAACAGACTTTATTCTTGCACGGATGCATATATATTTTTATCGTATCGTCTGTAATATGTCGAATGTAGCCATTTGAAGTAAATTATGGCTACACAAAAAATACTCACTCTGTTCAAACAACTTTTTCAGGTCACCCGGACCGGAACTTGACTCACCATTCGAGGCATCACGAAGCAAACACGGAACAATAGGCTGACCTACGGCAAATTCACTTTTAGACTAGAGTTTTCGATCGTCACCAAAGCGTTATCAAAGGCGAATTTAGAGTAAACTAGGATAGCGGATGGGGAGTAGCCAGCACTCGATCCGGTCAGGCGATTGGTTGAAGTACGGAAGAAAGGATGAGCGATAAACATGAAAACCTCACAGTTTCTATATCGTTTTCCATACAGTAATTATAATATGTTGATTATGATTTTTGTTTTTTTTTATAAATGCTACTATTTATGACAATAAACTACCAACGAATTAAAATTTGTAAAACAACTGCCGATTTCAATTTTGATGTTTCTTTGTTGCACAACAAAAATTGCTGTTACAAAATGGCAACGCACGCGTTTGTTGTTCAACTCCGGTGTACGTGTTTATGATTTCACTCATGTTTGGTATTAGTTTTAGTACAGTCAAGTTCTACTTGGGCAAATAGAAATTATTGCCAAAGCAGAGCAGCTGTGTCAGCATACCTGAAGATAAATCTATTACATGTAAACTGAGATCAATAATGAAATATGGTCACGGAGCCAAAAAAAGAAATGCCTACAAGCTTAGTTGCTAATTTTCCAGATCCAAACTTCAATTTAGACCCAACCAAAGTCCGAATTTTTTTATATGAATTTTTATGCATGAGTAGTGTAGAAATACANCAAACTTCAATTTAGACCCAACCAAAGTCCGAATTTTTTTATATGAATTTTTATGCATGAGTAGTGTAGAAATACAAAAAAAAAAAATATTTCTTCAGGCTTTACAGAAACGATCGGTGTACGTGTCTGGTATATGATTCATTATTAATGTACGACAGATTTTGACATTGACCACACTATAACAATAATAACGACAATATGGCTACTAANATGATTCATTATTAATGTACGACAGATTTTGACATTGACCACACTATAACAATAATAACGACAATATGGCTACTAAATCAACGGAGTAAGCCGCTATTAAAAATAATGTGTATAATTATGTAAGTTACGGTTCGCCGATCACTTTGATTAAACCACAGACTACTTATAAAACTATGTTTTATGGTAAATATAAAAACTGGCGCACCATGAAATTATGGCAGAACAGCATAAGTTATGTTTCCCCACCATTTTATCCGAATTACAATTATCATTTTACACCAGCAACGGTAGACGTCCATCTTTTATTTGCGTTATTATGTCATTCACACTTACCTTTCTAGCATTTGCAGAATATCCGTGACCATAACTTCTCTTGCACCAAGCTATATAAAAAATGCCCGTAATAAAAGAATAGATATCCTTCTTCCACATCACCGTTTTCGAGTGCCAGTCTTTTGTATTCTTCTACAGCCACTGATATTTTTTGTATTAGTTTTTGTTTCCTAACCTGCAAGAAAAAAATTCTCGACGAAAATGTCTTTACATCTTACGTATATAAATTTTGACAACGGGTTATAGCCAGGTTTCTTATAAAGAAACACAGACACAATTCATGTTAAATATTAATAAATTCTTACTTATAATAGTCCTCGGCTTGGTGCTGTTTGTCACTTTAAAACGCAAAATAAAGTGGTTTTACATTATCCTATTAGAATTCACACTTAAATTGTAAAGTGTNCAAACTTCAATTTAGACCCAACCAAAGTCCGAATTTTTTTATATGAATTTTTATGCATGAGTAGTGTAGAAATACTAAAAAAAAAAATATTTCTTCAGGCTTTACAGAAACGATCGGTGTACGTGTCTGGTAAATGATTCATTATTAATGTACGACAGATTTTGACATTGACCACACTATAACAATAATAACGACAATATGGCTACTAAATCAACGGAGTAAGCCGCTATTAAAAATAATGTGTATAATTATGTAAGTTACGGTTCGCCGATCACTTTGATTAAATCACAGACTACTTATAAAACTATGTTTTATGGTAAATATAAAAACTGGCGCACCATGAAATTATGGCAGAACAGCATAAGTTATGTTTCCCCACCATTTTATCCGAATTACAATTATCATTTTACACCAGCAACGGTAGACGTCCATCTTTTATTTGCGTTATTATGTCATTCACACTTACCTTTCTAGCATTTGCAGAATATCCGTGACCATAACTTCTCTTGCACCAAGCTATATCAAAAATGCCCGTAATAAAAGAATAGATATCCTTCTTCCACATCACCGTTTTCGAGTGCCAGTCTTTTGTATTCTTCTACAGCCACTGATATTTTTTGTATTAGTTTTTGTTTCCTAACCTGCAAGAAAAAAATTCTCGACGAAAATGTCTTTACATCTTACGTATATAAATTTTGACAACGGGTTATAGCCAGGTTTCTTATAAAGAAACACAGACACAATTCATGTTAAATATTAATAAATTCTTACTTATAATAGTCCTCGGCTTGGTGCTGTTTGTCACTTTAAAACGCAAAATAAAGTGGTTTTACATTATCCTATTAGAATTCACACTTAAATTGTAAAGTGGAAAGGAAAAAACTTAGGATTGAAATAATGCTTGCAATAGCAACGGCAAAAAAAAAAAATTATAATGTAAATGAGAGTAAGTATTCCAAAACTAAATCGTGGCTTATTTAAGACTAATAATTTTNAAAAAAAAAAATTATAATGTAAATGAGAGTAAGTATTCCAAAACTAAATCGTGGCTTATTTAAGACTAATAATTTTATTTGTCCAAAATTATTTTCTGCATATAGTTTAACAGCAATTTGTTTTCACGGTTGAGTACAGCCTTTCTCCGAAAAAAGGGACGAAAATTCTTTCCAGATGTATGTCTAGATAGCATTAAATAAAAGTAAAATGAAAGGAGATTTGCCCCTTCCGCTTTTTTCTCGTGGTGGGTGAAGCGTCGTCTGGCCATTACTGGAATGTTTGTAACAGAAAACCTTTCCGCAGCTGCAGTCTGTCCGATGCCAGCAGCTACAAACCCCCACGCGAATGCAGTATTCAGTTCTTTCTTTTCAGAAGGATCAGTGTACATTTTTCTGGTTCCATCACACTTTAAACATTTGTACGTGAAGCAGCTGATAAATCCTTTTCTTTTCTCAGATGTGTGTACTGCCCTCCTATACATTTCTTGTAATGCTGTGTCAATTTATCTCACTCTCTGGTGAAATACATACGATCAACAATTCGGTGTCTTTCAATTCGGACTGCTTTGGAAGGGTCGCTGGTTCTGGATTGAACAAGAAGATCGGGAAGATATCCATTACTGCAAAAAAAATGGATTGCATAACATTAAACGCCGAAAAGAAACACTGTGAAAGAAAATTACTTTAAAAACCACCATAGTTTTATTTATACCAAGTATCCATAGAAAGTGTGTCTATATTCATGCAACGTAATTAAGCAAGTCCCGTTTACTTTTGATAGCACTGAAGTTGTTAATCAGCACAAACTCTGAACAAAATAGTTGCATCTCTTCGGCATGGTAAAATTATTTGAATTTAAGAATAATAAAACCGAACAAGAAGTTAACATGAACGATGAAAACAAGTTCCATATTCAGTCCTCCCCCACCTAAAGAAAATTCTTACCAGTCCATTAAATCTTCACATAGAGATGTAGGAGCTCTTGGAGATGTAACGATTGTTTGTGGAAGTCTCGAATAGGTTTTGAGATATTGGCGTCAGGGGCTACTCACTTGACTAACAAGTATTCAATTCGAGGACCCACATGCATTCCTAGAAAAACATATTTAAAACGCACTTAGAAACTGAACTTAATTAATCATGTCATGCATACGATAATATGAAATATATTCAGTAAGTGCGGACAGAAATATTATAAAACGCCCATTTGTAAATAGGCCAGTGGCATAATGAGCCATGTAACTAAAAATGTGGAGTGAAACATGCTCGTAAACATACTTCCTTTATATAATGTGGATAACAGTGATGTATAATAACTAGATGGTAAGTAATATCAAATAACGTGTATAGTATTTTTGTATATGCTGACGCTATTCCCCACCTGTGGCGAATAGGATCTCAGTTAATGTTAAATGGCACAGACTATAAAGTGCCTGATAGGTTGAGGGTAACCAATAAGGTAGTCTTTCGGTGTTTCACTTTAACTGGTTGGTAATATTGTATCGAGTTTATATATACAGAAACACTTCCGAGGTGTGGTACTGTATTTAACTATCTCGGGATTAACTTTGGGTGATCTCTTGNTTCTTTGGCCGACGACTTCCTACTTAGCTCTGCTTGTAGTGCTTGGTGTGTTGTCGGGTGGATGAAATACAGCGATGTGGGCGGCCTTGTAAAGGCCCGCATTTGGTGCCGTCTCCCCTCGACTGCTGCTCTGGGTTAGCTCCTCGATGCTCTTCTCCCAGCTCCGTCTTCCTCTCGCGATTCCCAAATCAACTGACTCTCTTAGCGCAGTGATAAAAACTGATGCCCTCTTCTCTTGTAAATTCGCTTATATCCTCTTTTGTCTCTCTCTCTAAAGGTGTATACACGCCTTCCCTTGTTGGGAGAGGGGTGTGTAGGAGGGCGCAGAACAAAACATACTCCATACATGCACCATTGTTCTTGGTGTGGTCGGTGTGTGTGTGACCTGCACTCTATCGCTTAGTTCTGCACTTTTTCAGCAGGTGTTCAGAATCTCCCACATTTCGTTAGGGGAGGGTGGAGAATCGTTGCCCAACTGACAGCGCTGTCAGCCTTTTTTCTCTTGTGTAATTAGAGGTGCATGTTGGCACCACTCTAGCTTGGCTCTGCATTTTCGGCCGCTTTCCTACGTATTTACATAGCACCTTCCGGGTGCTTCGGCGCTCCTGTTAACCATGGACACTCCCCCTGCAGTTCATACCTAGCTAGCCTCCTATCTGCAAAAAGGGTCTAACTAACACTCTGGCACAATTGATAACTTATTTATAAAATACATTGCAGGCCAATCTACTCTTCGAACTAGCTAAACAAATATAAACCTGGTACCACATACATCGGATTGACTTACATGAGTTATAGCCATTTGTACAGGGTTACCCAGTACAGTGTTACACAACATGTCCTACAGTGGTCTATCCAGATCACCAGACTTCTAACTTAGTTGTTCTTCTGTGTTTCTGTCTGCTGGTAAGGCGGAGACATTTTTGATATATGCAAACAAATCAGGCGGCATATGACCTATATATTAGCACAGTTGACTGACAACATTTATGTTTTGGTGACGTGGTTCATTCTTACGGTAAGGACGACTTCACAGGCCGTCTAAATAAAACAACTCTTAACTTCTAGGCTGGAAACTCTGTCCTTTTTAATGTCTGCAAACTGCTGTTTTTACAAATGGTCTTGGAAGAAAACACACAATTGATCTATCGCTAACTTACACATGGTAATTTTTTCTGTTAAGGAATGGCTCACAGCCTTGTCAAGACAAACAAACCAAACACAAAAACCCTTATCTTATCCTGCCTTTCCGGCATCTTCCATTGATGGAAGTATATAAAAATTCTAAAAACTATTTTACACCCTGGCAATATAAACACACTTTCGGCCGTGCAAATATACACACTCCATTCAGTTGAGGGCCTAATTCTTACTTTCTATATTTAGTAAAGTCAGGTATAGGCATCTTGCCATTTTTGGCTCTGGGACATCCTGCCCTTATTACTCTTTTATGTTCCGGCGTCTCACACATTATACTCGGCTACACAGGTAAAAAAAAAACAAAAACCCCTCAGATGCACTTCAGTTCAGCGGGTGACATGAGCAAAAAACACTTACCTCATGTCACACAGAATCTGTTATTGGGGTGGTCAGATCGGTTAATGTGTCCTGTATTTGTAATGGTCCCGGGTGGAAACTGGGTTCCTCTCAGCCTCTGCAGATGTGCCAAGGTTGCACTCGAGTGGCTTCGATTCCCGTCGGACTAGGGGGAGTTTCTCCCCTTACTGTATCCCTGACATCATGCGGGGGTCAAGTCTGTGTAGACATCGGCTCGTCCAGGTGTCCTGGGGCACCCTCCAGGCTGCTGCTGGCACTCGTCTTGGGATCAGCTGCATTCCCCTGGTACATGCACGCCTCTTGGATCTTGTCTCGGGTTCGTTGCTCTATTGGTGCTAACGCATCTTGGGGCTGCACCATACTCGCTGTGTGTTTCACTCGAAACTCTCTATTTCCTGATATTTCTCTCGCGGTTTCTATTTCGTTGTAGTTTACTTCTTGCCCTTTTCGCTTTCTTGTCCACTTTCCCCCACTTCTTCTTCGCGCGCCTGTTCCCCTTCACTCGCCCGTCCGCTTCCTCTCGCTTCGTCATATTTGCTCGCACATACACTACCTCTTGCTTTGTCTGGCGCCCGCATATTTTCAGCCCAGTAAGTGGCAGTTGTTACGGGCTCCTCTATCAGCATGTGCAGTGTCCCGTGTGCCCTTGAGATACTAGGATAGTGTGTAGCGGCAACGGCCAGCTATTCATTTTGACACTTTTTCCTACGTCCTTGTCCGTCGTCCGGCGACCTAGTGACACACTGCTGGTTTCTTCTGGACTGTACCTTGTAATTCCTGTGGGACCATTAGTGTAGGGCTCGGGTATAGGGCATATCTGGTTCCGTGGCACCTTTCTCATATTGCCCCTCTCGTCCTCGGCCCAATATACATTTCACTGTCTCTCGACTACTATATACGGCCCTCGCCACTTAGGCGCAAATCCTGCAGAGAATTTCTCACTTGCTCGACTTAAAGGATGGTTGCGTATGTGACTACCCTCGGCCAAGTGGTGTCTGGCAGTCGCTTGTTATGGGTATTTCCGTCGGATATTCCATTGTTGATTCCTCTGAGCTGCCCCTGTTCTCCATATCGCTTCACTTCGTGTTTCTTCGGGGGTGGGAACTTCTGTAGGTTCTGTTTCCCGCTGCCATTCTCCAGGTTTGTGGAGATTGCATCCCAGTATTAGGTGGCTGGGAGAAGTTCCAATTGCGTCATTGTGCCGACATCGCAGTGTAAACAGGATCTCGGGAAGCTGTATGTCCCATTGAGTATGATTTGTGCCTATTATTATGCGCATACTCTCCTTTTATTTCTGATTCTGGCGTTCGGTAGGGTTGGCCTGTGGGTGGTAAGCTGGAGTCGTCCAATTTTCCGCCCCTTCCCCCCAATTACTTGCAGACTTTCGTCCATTTTACTCCCATAACCCGGGTTCCATTGTCGGTTAACACACATTTTAGTTAACCCCATGGTGGAAATACCTTTCCCTCCATTTGATGGATGATTGCGTTGGCCTCCTTGTTGGGTAACGGAAACGCCTCTGTCCACCTAGTAAACTGGTCTGACACTAATAAGAGGTATCTCTTTCCTCGGTGTGTGTGTGGGTAGGGGCCCATGATATCGACAGTGATGTGGGTCCGTGGAATTTTCTGCCGACGGGGTCTGTATCGCATATTTGATGTAGGGTATGACTTGTTTTCATAAGAAGCCTGGCACCTGGCGACATATGCCGTCACATCCCGACTAATTCCTTGCAATGTATATCTGTTGGTCAGGGCCTTTAAGGTCTCGTGAAAGCCTGGTTGTCCTGCATGGGGGTGATAATGGTGGTGTTCACAGATACTGTTTTTCCATTGCTCTGTTTGAGGGTGCGGTCTCGCACAGATTATGCCATCCCTTCCCTCCTACCGGTCTGTATATCTTCTCATTAACTCCTGTAATTTGGGGTCGGCCTACTGTTGGTGTCGTAACAGATTTTAGTTTTCGTGGAACTTTACTAGCTGTAGTTCCATGTCATCCGGCCGTGGGAGTTTTGGGGGAGCGGGGGGCAGCATTCGCTCCCAGTCGTCGGTTCCTGTCTCTGTGTTGGGCATCTGTGTGGTCGGTGGGATAAGGCAGCAGGCAGCTTGTTGTTCGAGCCCGTGCATTGCTCGATTGTAAAGAAGAATTCCATTAAAAATAAGGCCAACCTTCCGAGTTTTTATTTTCGTTATTCTTGGTGTTCAGCCATGCAAGGGCCTTATTATCAGTTCTGAGAAGAAGGGTCGGTCGTCAAGGTAATAGCGGTATTTGCGGACTGCCCAAATAACCGCCATGCACTCCTGCTCATTACTGTGGTTGCTGCGCTGGGTCTCGTTTAGCATGGTACTAGCATATGCTTTAATTCGTCGCTGTTTCTGTGACTGCTCCTGGTATAGGAATATACCCATTCTGGCTTCACTTTCACCAGTTTGTAAAATTAGTGGTATTTCTGACATAGGCCAGTATAGCATGGTGATGTCGCCACATCGCGCCTTTAATATTCAGAATGCTTCTTCGTGTATGTCTGTCCACTTACAGCACGTTGGTTTGAGAAGGAGTTCGTTGAGGAGGGCCATTATGGGGGCGACATATGCTATAAACACTCTGAGCCAATTGCATAACCCCAGAAAACATTTAAATTGTCTCCTGTTAGTAGGTACCCTAGCCTCCTCAATCTATGTCACTTTCTCGGGCTTTGGATAGTTCCCGCCTGGGGTAATTATGTGCCCTAAGTATTCTACACGGGTCTTCCCGAACTGACACTTCTCCAGTCGGCACATGAGTCCATGAAGTTCAAAGTGCTACAGGACTTTTAGCCAGTGCACCGGGTGTTCTTCCCATGTGCGCGAACATACAATGACATCGTCCAGGTATGCTAGGCAAAACTGGCCTCTATAGAGTGTCAAAACTACTGCTGACATCAGTCGTTGGAAAGTAGCGTGTGCATTCTTCAACCCGAAGGGCATTACGCGAAACTGCAGGATGTCACCTTCTGGGGTTTAAATAAGTATATTTCCTGGATCCTGGGTTTACTGTTATTTGCCAGTATCTACTGTGCATGTCTAGAGTGGAGAATATATACGTGAGTCCCCTAGGTCGTGGAGCATGTTAGCCAGGTTGATAGTTTGGGGTGCTACAATGTATGTGATATTGTTTAAGGCCTGATAGTTGACACAAAAACGAAGTTCTCCATATTTCTTTGGCACAAGTACCACTCTGGCATTAAATGGTGAGTCAGTTGGCTNGATTTGCCAGTATCTACTGTGCATGTCTAGAGTGGAGAATATATACGTGAGTCCCCTAGGTCGTGGAGCATGTTAGCCAGGTTGATAGTTTGGGGTGCTACAATGTATGTGATATTGTTTAAGGCCTGATTGTTGACACAAAAACGAAGTTCTCCATATTTCTTTGGCACAAGTACCACTCTGGCATTAAATGGTGAGTCAGTTGGCTCCCCTATTCCTTGCGGTTTTTATCTCGGCTAGCTGGTCTTATATTATTAACCTGCGGTGGGCGGAAGGGTTACCTGGATGGCAGTATTTGGGACGAGTATCTGTTAACCTGATTTCATGTTGAATGGGTGTTGTCTGATTATATCTGCCGGTATGCTCGAATACGGCTACGTCGATGTTGAGTATCCGCAATAGTGACCTCAGTTGGTCAGCCCCGAGCTGGTGGTTTACCTATTCACTACACATTTCTCGTGGTTTTTGAGGGTTTATTGGGGCTTCATAGTTTATGGCCATCCTATCCAGTTTGCCTAAATATAGGCGCTGTTGTCTGCAGTCGATTATATAATTTTGGCTTGTTAGCCAATGTTGCCCTGGGATAATCTCCTCTACTAAATCTCGTGCACAAAAAAATTCAGTTTGGACTGTTTCTACCTCCTTGGGTTCTGGCAATGAAGTAACTCCGTCTATTGTCAGTTGTGACTTAGACTGGGCCATTTGAATTATTTGGAGTTTTTCTGTATCTGGCTTTTCTGTTCGGCAGTTAGCAGCTGGCTTTTAATGAAATTGCCGGTAGCGGCCGTGTCCAGTACTGCCATAAGAGTCTGGTTATTTACACGGTGTCCAATCCGAGGGTGTGTGTTCCCGGCCTTTGATCGCTTAACGTTAAAGTTGGTTCCCCCCCTTTGTCTTATACAAGGGCTGACGGGTGACTCTGTGTCCCGGTAGTGGCATTTCCTGGCTCCCTTTTTCCACTCTAATGGTTCCCCCTCCATATATCGAGGGGGCCAGCTATGGTGTCTTTTTCCTTAGTGGCAGCTATGCAGTTTCTCACTGTGGGACAGTCACAGTGAAGGTTTATCGCGGGGAAATACCAACACTTTGGAGGCAAGGATTGCACCTCTACACTTCTAGGGGGTTTGCTATTATCTGCGGTTCACTTGTGTGGGGGGTGGCAGTCGGGTCGGAACGTTTGTATTCTCCTGTTCTTCGTAATCGAGCTCCACCTCGATCATTCTCTCTACCAACTCCTCTATACCAGTCGCCCGCAGATGTCGAAGGGCGCTTCTTATAGCTGGTAGCATTAACTTTGTAATAATACTCTCTCCCTCTAACTCGGTACTTTCGGGAGCGATGCGGGAATACATTTGCCCTTTTCACCTAATAAAAATCTCTCCATTTTCCTGCCTTTGTGGTTTGTGTGTGTAAAAGTCTGTTCTTAAGGCCGTAAGTACTTCCTCCCCTGCGAATGTTTTGTGTAGGCGGGTAGCGAACTGCTCCCAGCTCGTCACAAATCCCCCTGTTTATTCCACCACATAAGGGTGGCGCCCTTTAACTGCTCGTATGTCTTCAGCACCCACCGCTTTTTAGGAATTCCAACGACTTTGGATTCGTGTTTACAATTAAGTATAAAATACACAGGGTCTTCATGGGGCCTGCCTGAAAATTCGGGCAGTACTATTTCTTCGGGAATTTTCCATGTCAGTTCTACAGGGCTAGCAGGGGTTCGGTCCGGGGGTGATGAAATATGTTCCCCGGCCCCTCGGGTTTGGCTCCTTAGCTGCTCTTTGCATTTCGGCAGTAATATTGTGTGCCTTCGGTCGGTCGGAATGTCTGGGACCAACCAATACACTTAGTACAATAGCGCTGGGAACAGAGGCTGCACCGGACCATGTATAGTCCTGTCCCGCTATAAAATGAAGCACTGCATGACTCTCATTGAGGACTTTAGTCTTCTCTTCCCCTATACCTCATCCAGATGTTTTCTAGCGTCACATTGGATCACGCGCCCATTCCCTCCGGTGTTTTGCTGCTGAGCGTGTCCTCCATACTTCTTGTCCACCATCTATAGGAATTCCTATTCTGCCAGCCTATGCCATTTGCCTCTAGTGCGAATGGGTCGTTAGGCGCCCTGAGGTGCTTATCAAGACTCCCCGAAGTCTGGAACATCCTGACTAGCGCGATACTTTGGTAAGGGTGAGAATTTTTTTTCTCTGGTATAGTCTGGTTCTTGATTCAGTCTCTACAGACTCATCTATGCCCAACATTGAGCACCAATTTAACTTGATGCTATTCATTCCCCACCTGTGGGGAATAGGATATCAGTTAATAATTAATGGCACAGACTTGAAGATGCCTGATAGATTGAGGGTAACCAATAAGTTAGTCTTTCGGTGTTTCACTTTAACTGGTTGGTTATATTGTCTCGAGTTTATATATACAGAAAACTTCCGAAGTGTGGTACTCTATTTAAATATCTCGGATTAACTTTGGGTGATGTCTTAGAAGGGGGTGGCTTCTTTGCCGATGACTTGCTACTTAGCTCTTCTTGTAGTGCTTGGTATGTTTTCGGGTGGATGAGATACAGTGATGTGGGTGGTCTTGGAAAGGCCCGCGTTTGGTGACGTCCCCCCTCGACTGCTGCTCTGGGTTCGCTCGTCGACGCTCTTCTCCCAGCTCCGACTTCCTCTCGCGATTCCCGACTCAACTGACTCTCTCGGCATGGTGGTAAAAACTGATGCCCGCTTCTCTCGTAAATTCACTTATATCCTCTCTTGCTTCCTGCCTAAGAATGTACACAAACCATCCCTTATTGTGTAGGAATGTGTAGGAGGGTGCAGAACAAAGAATACTTCATACATGCACCATTGTTCTTGTTGGGGAGGGGGGGGTTACCTGCACTCCATCGCTTAGTTCTGCACTTTTTCGGTGCGTGTTCAGATTCTTCCGCATTTTGTTAGGGGAGGGTGAGGACTCGTGGCCCAACCATCAGCGCTCTCAGCCTTTTATCTCTTGTGTAACTCTAGCTTGGCTCTGCATTTTCGCCTGCTTTCCTACGTGTTTACGTATATCCTTCCAGGTGCTTTGGCGATATACCAGCTCTTACTCGGCACAGCCTTGACATGTGTGACTGAGTATCCGTCCTCTGTTTTGACCTGTCCATGCTGTTCACATGTCCCACGACGCGTGTTAACTTATAGGCGCTCGCTTGGAGGATAATATGGGGAGGGGGGAGGGTGATTGTGACAGCGACATTCTACTAACTATACGCGCCACACGTCATTACCGAGAAATCACATATATGCGATCATGAATATTATACAATAACCACACAAACACACAGTTGCTTACCTT
This sequence comes from Clitarchus hookeri, assembly GCA_002778355.1. Lineage (NCBI taxonomy): Eukaryota > Metazoa > Arthropoda > Insecta > Phasmatodea > Phasmatidae > Clitarchus > Clitarchus hookeri. The sequence continues at coordinate 29,424 of NQII01009125.1, forward strand.
TTGTTGTTTTCGCATGCTGTAATATGGGACGAATGAGGTGTTATTGGTATCTGAGAAGAGTGGTCCTTGTTGGTGTCTGTGCAGTTTCTTCACATTCTTTTCCGGAAAGATGATAATCATTAGCAGTGGAAATGGCGTTAATTATAATGTTCTCCCTGCAATCATGAAACCAGTTTTGGAGCAATAAGCAATTTACTATAAGCCAATAAACTCCATAATATGAAACTTTTTTTTGTTAATGGGCCGAATGTCTTTGTGGGGAATTAATTGTTTTAAAATGAAACCTACTTCTCATGAAACTGTGAATGGTAGAAATTAAATTTTGCAAAAAATGTTTACATCCTACGTGTGGAAAATATATTATATATTTCACGTAATTTTCTTCGCTTTTATTGTAATTTTTTATTCAGAAATATTTTTTTGACCGATTAATATTTCATATTCCTTTTTATTGGTTCTGCACTGTTAAGGTAGCCAGTACCATGTCAAAAATTCTAGGAGGGCTTGTCTTTGTACTGTATCCCGTCGGTCAGAAAATATGTCGTTCTGTTTGTAGTACTTTGAGGGGTAATCGGACAATTTTCAGGCACGCCTAACTGCCTTAACAAATCCCATTCCCATTGGCTGCAACCAAAACCTTATTCCCTTTGGCTGCGTGGGAGCTGGTACCTTGTTCCATGAACAAAACCCATTCCCATTGGCCACAAAGGGAATTGCAATATATACTCCCCCCACGTGCCGATGTTCCATTGGCTGCGAGGAGAATATTGTACTTTGTGCTCCCCCTCACGCAGACTTCCTATTCGTCACCAGAAGTCGGAGTGTGGTAATTGTTAAGTAATTAATGAGGGAGGGGTTAAGAAATCCCGGTAAAATCTAGACTTGTATTTGAGGTGCATAAAATTTCCAAAGTCATGTCGTGAGAGACAGAAAATAAATTTACCGTCTCTCTTTCTACATTTCTCCCATAAGCGTAACACAGTGTTCACTCGCAGAGAGGTGCATACAAATTCCAAGGTAATGTCGTGAGAGACAGAAGATTATCATTTCATCTCACTCACAACTTACAGTCGTCAGTTCCCATAATTTACAATACATGTTATGTCTTGCGAAGGGTACCGAGTAATCTGAAAACGTGCGAAAGGCACAACTATCCCCACCTTTAAATTATACTATATTGGCCTAGGTTTTTAACTGATTACGGCAACCAAAAAGGAAGGAAAAATTTTTTACCCGATAGCCAAGAAGTATAGTATTGTTTTGGAGTTTATCTGTGCAACTATCGCGTAGTTACCACATTTCCGCTTTCCAGCGTCGATGTATGAAAATCAAAGCGTGAGTTTCATCAAGTTGTAGCTTTAGAAATAAGTGTACCCAGGTACTACTTTTGCACTTGGCTCAGGGATCTTAATCGATCCCCAAAGTTAAGCAACGTTCCCAGCAGCACACATTTGGATGGGTGACCGTTTAGTTGCATAACATCTGTGCGCTTCCGGGCTTTGGAGGGCACGTTAAATATTCAGTCCCGGTTGTTATCGATTGATAGCAGTCGTTAAGCCATTTCAGAGGGCCTTGGGCCGCCTTATAAACTCTGACACCAGAGGAAAACAATATTTCCGTCACGTTCTCAGCCGTTTCAGAATTACGTTTTGTTGTTATTCCGCAGGAACCGTACAATTTTCCGGGATAAAAGTACCCTATGTCCTATTTCACGATCTAAAGTACCTACAAACTAAATTACATCAAAATCCGTTTAGCCGTTATGGAGCTTAGTGATAAAAATCATACACACATACACACATACAGTTTTCGTATTTATAATATACATAATGAAATAAATCATCCATTAATTGATTTATTAGGTTTTTATTTTTTTGTGCCAAAAAATTTTAATTGTATTTAAAAAATTGTGATTCTGATCTATTTTCTGTTCACGGATGAGAAGCAAACGACACCCCCACCTCATCCGCGGAAGAATATATCCATATAATACTGGTAAACAATAAAGCCTGGGAACAAGCATGTTTCCTCCCATTCTGTCTTGTGAATCTGCTTCGTTCGTTTCCAAGCCTTCTGCTGTTTTCAGCAATTGTTTTGCTTCCATTAACTTTCCTTTAGTTCTTGGGTAAGTACCTCGCATAGTGGTGCAAACATTTTCAGGACTTGAATTTTTCTTGCACGAATGATTTCAAGAGAACGTATCGTTTATTTAATCTGACTGTTTATATAAATGCTTTCACTCGTATANCATACACACATACAGTTTTCGTATTTATAATATACATAATGAAATAAATCATCCATTAATTAATTTATTAGGTTTTAATTTTTTTGTGCCAAAAAATTTTAATTGTATTTAAAAAATTGTGATTCTGATCTATTTTCTGTTCACGGATGAGAAGCAAACGACACCCCCACCTCATCCGCGGAAGAATATATCCATATAATACTGGTAAAAAATAAAGCCTGGGAACAAGCATGTTTCCTCCCATTCTGTCTTGTGAATCTGCTTCGTTCGTTTCCAAGCCTTCTGCTGTTTTCAGCAATTGTTTTGCTTCCATTAACTTTCCTTTAGTTCTTGGGTAAGTACCTCGCATAGTGGTGCAAACATTTTCAGGACTTGAATTTTTCTTGCACGAATGATTTCAAGAGAACGTATCGTTTATTTAATCTGACTGTTTATATAAATGCTTTCACTCGTATATTATAAATAAAGTTCTTTAGTAAAAAACGTTTTTGTAGCGGATGATGAATTGTTAATCCTTTATTTTTCATTTCAATATTTATATATATCTGCATTTCTTCCGTCGGCATTCGTACAAGTATATAGACGTGTAACTGCGGTATAGGTGCTTATCGTGATGTAGATCAGGAGAAGAAGCAGTGCCGACTAGACACACCCAGCCAGGTGAGCGCTCGCACCAAGGCCGTCAACCGCAGCTCACATGCATCGTGCTCCTGTTTAGTAATAATAATGTATGCACTTATATTGAATAATATTGCTAGGAAGTAAGTATTGAATTTTGAAATTTATTCGTTATCGGAGAAACTCTTGCCTCATCTCGGCCTAATTGTCGAAATACTTGCTTAACGTAAAAAAAAAATTATTTCCCGTCATGTCAGGCAAATTGTTGTGACGAGTTAAAAAAAAACNAAATACTTGCTTAACGTAAAAAAAAAATTATTTCCCGTCATGTCAGGCAAATTGTTGTGACGAGTTAAAAAAAAACCTCTTCGTTTTTTAAAAGTATTAGGAAACTATGTTTCTTGTATAAGCATTTTACGATGCTGAAAACTGTACGTTTAAGATAATTTAAAATAGTTTTTTTTTGTGTGCAAGTTGCATCTAGCAAAAGGGCTTCTTTATTTAGAGGTACTGAATATTTCAGAAAATTGTAAATACTGTCTTATATATATTGTGCTCACGTAAAAATAAAAACGCGTGCTAAACTTACATCTTTCTTTATAACGAAAACTTACTTTTAGCAGTTTGATTTCCATCGCATCCCACATAAAACAATGTATTTAAAAATGCGCATTTTAATAAGTGTCATGCATTTTTCACCGAACATGAAGTATAAAAGTTTCAGCCTGCATGGCTAGAGTTCCCCAAAATGCTTTGGAGCGTCAGAAATAATCGTAGGAAGGCGAGCCACCTAAGATTTTTACAGAAATATCTGTCCGCGAACAATATTTCGCATTGCTAGAATTATTCGTATGGTGTTATACAGCAGGCGAGGAAACGCCTGCTGCCCGATATTACAGCGGCAGGAGCCCGGACGCACGGCCGGCTGGCTCGTTTTCGTGACANTATTAGGAAACTATGTTTCTTGTATAAGCATTTTACGATGCTGAAAACTGTACGTTTAAGATAATTTAAAATAGTGTTTTTTTTGTTTGCAAGTTGCATCTAGCAACAGGGCTTCTTTATTTAGAGGTACTGAATATTTCAGAAAATTGTAAATACTGTCTTATATATAGTGCTCACGTAAAAAAAAAAAAAGCTTGCTAAACTTACAGCTTTCTTTATAACGAAAACTTACTTTTAGCAGTTTGATTTCCATCGCATCCCACATAAAACAATGTATTTAAAAATGCGCATTTTAATAAGTGTCATGCATTTTTCACCGAACATGAAGTATAAAAGTTTCAGCCTGCATGGCTAGAGTCCCCCAAAATGCTTTGGAGCGTCAGAAATAATCGTAGGAAGGCGAGCCACCTAAGATTTTTACAGAAATATCTGTCCGCGAACAATATTTCGCATTGCTAGAATTATTCGTATGGTGTTATACAGCAGGCGAGGAAACCCCTGCTGCCCGATATTACAGCGGCAGGAGCCCGGACGCACGGCCGGCTGGCTCGTTTTCGTGACACGAGCCTTATAATAACGTTTGCTTCGGCTGAAAGAAAAACCACGCATCGTTTTCCCCACAAAACATTTGCAGACTTTTGCTACCTGCATGCTTTGCCGCGAGACAGTAGTTTGATTGCTCGCCTCCCACTTAGGTGAAAAAAGGTTCGATTTGCGGTGGGGTGTATGCCAAAGCAATTAATTACCCAGAGTACCCTATAATGTGTTATATTCTGTTTACAGATATCGCCACCTGTGTTTTCGCTTAGCGTAGAACTACCGTTTTGGTGTGATACACTCGGTTTGAGGACCACGTGTGCCATCTTCGCGGTGAGCTGTTCTCGTCGATTTCCTGTTTGGTTCTGCATATTTAGTTCGCAGGTAATAAAAAAAATCTACACGAATCCTTACAGCAATATTTATCTGTTACCGTTCAGATGTTTAATATATATTATTCGTTTTTTTTTCCAGACGTCAAAACCGTGCGCTCGAGCTATTGTCGAACTGCTGACGAGTCCTCTTCCCGTTGCAGCTAATTTCGCCTGTTCAGTCGGTGAGTACAGATTCATTTATTTTCACTCAGCTGCGTAAGTTTTCTTTCACCACATACCACACATTTTCTTACTTACACTAGCTGCTCATTATTTTTTATCGTAGATGAACTTTTACTGACACTGTAAAATATTTCTTAAAGGACTAAATATGATCATTCTTTTGACGTAAATGCATTTATCAGTAGCGTGAATTTTTTACAATAGCGGGACATCGTAACATATTAAAAACTCGGCGTATGATTTCAATATTTATATTCATGTTTTCTTAATGCGTTTGTTTAAAGAGAATATAAAGTACAATGGAAGTGTGTGCTGAGTGAAAAAAAAAGAATATAATGTATATTGAATCCAGCGTAAATGGTTTAATCAGGTGTGATGGCACGTGCATGTGTGGGAGCCTGTGTGTGTTTGATGGTGTGTGTGTGCATGGGTTGGTGTGTGACACACTCATTGTATGTTAAGCGGGTAAGAGCATACACTCTTTCCCTGCCTCTTTCTTTGTGACGCGCAGGACTAGTGGCAGATAACAGCTCCGGGTGACCACGGTGAGAGAGCGGTGTAGTGTGGCGGGTTTCTGCTATCACGAGTCGCGGTTCGATTCCCTTATTAAATTATGTTAACTCGAGAATATGTAATTTTTTTTTTCTGGCTAGGAATTACACTGTATGTAACTGAATAGTATTTGTATTCCACAAAAACAAGTAATGCACATGTATTCATGTTGTAGTTTGCTACGTGAGATTTACATGTGTGAGGCGAACCATGGCCGACCGTCGTGTTGCATCCTTCGTTTGAACACCTGCATCCGTTGTTCCAAAACCTGCTGGGTGATGTCACATCCAGTTTTGTTTTCCTGCGGGTTTTGTGGTAAGAACTTTACTCTCCGACGAAACGAGCTCCGACAGGATGCCATTTGCATACACAACCACTTCAGGCCCAATTCTCAGGTTTGTGAAAAATGTGAGGTACAAATAAGCCGCAAGGACAATATGGATAAGCATGCAATCTTTGGTTTGTAAATTATGTAATGTGATGTTTAAGCGAACAAGTGAGGCACGTCGTCATGAAACTAGCATCCAATTTAACGCCGACAAACGCTCATATACTTGCGAAGAATGCGGGAAAGATACACATAGGGAACATATTGCGAAATGCAGTGGCCCCTCCTCCCGCCAAACGCATGCGACTCGACGTGGCTCCCCAACAACCAGTAGCCCCAGAGGGTCAGACCCCTGCTCGATCTTTGCGATCAAGGATCGTAGTCGGCGCTAGCCAGCCAACCCCTCACGGGCTTGTCGAGGCAGAAACGGCATTCAGGGCCAATCTGCAGACGTACGTGGCCAAAAACGCAAGTGACATTGCAAAATATATTTGAAATTATTTGACCAACGTTAATCAAAATATAATCAACGAGGTGATGGACGAAGTCAGAGAAAATGGCGCAATCAGATTTAACATTTGTTTAGAGTCCGATTGTACGAAACTAGCTGTGTTTGATGAAGATACAGGCAAAAGAGCATACAAGACGACAAACATACTAATACATGAAATCAGCTTTATTGAGTAGGTCATGGCAAACAGCTTAGAAGAAATATGTACTGAAGAGACGCAAAACAAAGAACGCTGTTCCGGGTGGACACTGTCGTCAGCCAACTACATGCAGATCCACATAACCCAGCAGGACCCCCGTCGCGTATCGTCGCACATCGACCGGCCCTCTTCCGTAAAGAAGAGATATGCTGTCATAAACCAACAAAACATCAGTGACCACATGTTCTTTAAATGGGCCATTCTGGCACGTTACATGGAAGGCGATCACCTTTCTCGCACCGTTAACTGCTATCACAAACTGGAATCAAAATTTGATTGTGAAGAGCTATAGTTCCCTGCACGTTAACACCAAATAAAAGTTTTGAAAAAAATATTGTCAGTAACTGTGAACATTTATGCCCTGGACGAGAACGAGACCGCTTTCCCCGTACGTGTTGCAAAAAAAGAGAAGCCAGACCATTTCGACGTCCTTCTCAGCGCCGAAGATGGAAATATCCACTATAGCAAGGTAAAGAATTTTGAGCATTTCGTGAGCTCACAATTGACCGCCCACAGCCACGAGATCAATAAATGCAAGTGGCGCTTCATGTATTTTTACGAGCGCCTACGGGTATCCGGGTTGGCAGGGCAGCATTGCCTGGAACAAAACAAAAACTATAGCAAGGTCAATGGCCCAGCCAGAATCGAGATGCCACAACCGGGGGAGGATGCTAGACCACCGGTATTAAAATTTGACAACTTCGCCACATTGACCAACTACCCATAGTTGTTTATGCAGATTTCGAGGCATTTCTAAAACCGATTCACACCTGCGATTCAGACCTCAGTCGCTCCTACACATACGCCTATCAGAAGCATGAGGCGTACAACTTCTACATATACACTGAAGAGCCCAAAAAAAACTGGTACAGCTGCCTAATATCGTGTATTCAACCCCCTTCCCTCCCTCCGAGCCCAAAGAAATGCCGCAATACGAAGTGGCATGGAATCGACTAATGTCTGAAAATATGCAGGAGGCAATTAATACCATGAATCCTTCAGGGTAGTCCACAAATCCATAGGAGTGCGAGGCAGTGTATATCTCTTCTGAACAGCTCGTTGCGAGGCATCCCATATATGCTTAATAAAATTCATGCCTGGTGATTAAGGTGGCCAATGGAAGTGTATAATTCAGAAGAGTGTTCCTGGAGCCACTCGATAGCAACTTTCGACGTGTACGGTGTCGCATTGACCTGCTGGAATTGTCCGCGTCCGTCGAAATGCACAATGGACATGAATGGGTGCAGGTGATCGGACAGGATGATTACGTATATGTCACCTGTCATAATCGTATCTAGACATATCAGGGGTCCCATTTCACGCCAACTGCACACGTCACATACCATGACAGAGTCTCCACCAGCTTGAACAGTCCCCTGTTTACATGTAGGGTCAATGGATTCATGAGGATATATCCATACCCGTACAAGTCCATCTGCCCGATGCAATTGGAAACGTGACTCGTCAGATCAAGCAAGGGTTTCCAGTCATCAACAGTCCAATGGTGGTGTTGGCGGGCCCAGGCGAGGCGTAAAGCTTTGTGTCGTGCAGTCAACAACCGTATACGAGTGGGCCTTCGGCTCCGAAAGCCCATATATATGATGGTGTGAATTACCTCCCGCATACCTTCAGACATTAGTTGAGTCCATGCCATGTCGTCTTGAGGCACTTCTGCCAGCTCGTTTTTCAGGGGGAGGGGGGGGCGCCTACACGATATTAGGCAGGTGTACCAATTTTTTTTTGGCTCTTCAGTGTACATACTCTCCGGATAGGTATTCGCAAAATTTCATGAGTCATATTTTCAATAAAGTATATTAAGAAGTGCGATAATGCTTACCGGTTGTATATAAAATGTTGCCAAAAACAAATAGGAATATGGTTAATCAATGTTATTTATAACCGGGTAAATCCGTTAAACAGCCGTAGTAGTACAGCGAATGTTATGTAAGAATAAAGCGCACGTATTACTGATTTTCTTCTGAGGCAAAAAATAGAGTTAAAAAAAGAAATTTTATTACCTCATTAACACAAACGTGTAATGATTAATGTCATCTTATCAGATATCACCTGATAATGACTTTGCGGTAAGAGGTACTTCTCAAACAATCCTTGTGATAGCATATCTTCTCGAATTTTGCTTTGTTAACTGTACTTAAAAGATAAAGAACAGCGTGAGCCACTTTGTAGTTAAAAGCGTACAGCACAAACGAAACTATGACATTTAAAGAGATCTTAAATATTTACAGGTAGTTTAGGTTTTGATGATTCCTCGTAATGTTTTTTATCCTAAAACTTGTGAACTGTGACACAAACTGTCAATGGTCGATAAATCCTTACAATTAAACCATTTGTTATGAAAATTTTTTAATTCTACATGAATACCGTTTTGTAAAACTCGACATTATGTTAGCAACGATGATTTATTAATGTGCCATTATAACAAATTTTTTAATAATCCGTACCAATTTTTTCTTGTATTTTTGATTGGGATGTAGGTACTGAATGGTAGTTATTCATAAGTAAGTCATTTCAGGCAAAATCAATAAGTCGTGATGTTTTAACTAAATATAAGGAGATATTACTTTAATTATAAACTCTAAAATTTTAATTTTATAATTATATATTTAGCGCAGAACTTTAATATATTATCGTAAGCCATTTTATTACCATTATGTTATAACTGCATTATAGTCCACAAAATTGCAGTTAACTTCAATGGACTTTCTTACAATATGATGTTTCATTGTTGCGTAACCAGTCTTCCATATTTTGCAGTAAAAAAATTTTTCATGTATTCCCAGTGGCACAAAATTACCCTCATATTACGCAAAAATGAGTGATTATCTGCATTCTAAAAATATTAACAAGTAAATATTTATAATTTGTATAACTTAATATAAACACATTTATGTCGATATATAAGGAAACAACTTGATGATTTAACAGTTATAAAAAAAAATTTTTTTAAATATAAATTTTTTCTAACCAGGTAAACAATTCTCTAACATTGGTAATATTGCGTGTTTTCACATTTAGTTCTTTATGCCAGGGTCGATAACTTATAAATTTAAACTGCTTTAAACGGCAAGCATCAGAACTAGCCACTAAACCTTCCTGTTATCAATTATACCTGCCACACCTGTGTGATAGATGTGTCTCGGCAAATCTCGTGACTTATGTAAAAAATGCAGTTAACCCATGTTTCTCAGAAGGTCTTAAAATGAGGATTTATCATTGTTTCTTTTAGTGATGCGTGCGCATGAAGTTTCATCTGTCATAAGTACTTTCGTTATGATTGATATACAGTCAATGACGATATTTTATAGGTATAAGAAATGCGAAAGTTAATCACCGCGGTGGAGTTCTGATTCTTTTCTCAGTAAAAGAACACTCTACAAACATGCACAGGTACATAATTATCCTGTGCCTTTTAGTGTCATGCGAAGGTGAGTCACAAATAATTAATAAAATAAATAACGAAATGATAAATATTTTTCAATATTATGACAGTAAAGAATAGCTGTAATAGGTTTTAAGATATAAGAAAATTACTGTAATATTATTATAATATTTTATATTTCTGTGGTTTTGGTAACAAATTAAATTCTATATAGGGATTGCGTATGGAATTAAAATTCTTAGCATGACATTTATTGACCATTTATTTAACTATTTTAAATTTTTATAATTTTTGTTTAGTATATATTAAATGTCAATATTTTCAGCCGTATATATATATTTATATTTTATACATAAAAAAAATATTAAAATACAATTTATTGTTATTTTATTATTACCAATAAACTTTATCATTAGAAAAGTTATAAAAACCTACTTTAATTATTTTCAGTTGTACATGATACGAGTAAAATACAAAAACGGAGTTCGCAACAAAACTACGTAGAACTCATTTAAGTTTTACTTAAAATATTTGCGTATTGTGTAAATAAGAGGTAACTAAAATGTACCATTAGCAGGACGGTGAAAAATTTTATCTTACTATATTACCTCGATTCCGAATATTTATTCGATACTTTCAATTCGCATTTCTTACTTTATATTAAAATATTTTTAGTATAATTAATGTTATCATTACTAAATAAATAACTTAATACGGTACGTAAATTACAAATTAGAGTAAAAAATATTTTTTTGACAAGGGCTAAAATATTTTGTAATTATTTAAATAAAATATTTAGATATATAAGAGTTTCGAAAATACAAAAAAATATGTTTTCTGTAATATGTTTCTAAGTTTGCATAGCCTATACACATTTTTTAGCCCTGTATCTAACTGGAAGGAGCTTGAGGTAAATGTATTTCATTGTCAAAAACCTCAATGGCTAGAATTTGCTGATTTGTCGTGCACTGCAGCAGTTATTAGTGATCAGACATTGATTATTTTATTTGAGAAAATATAAGAACAAAATGTTTGTCTGAATAAATATATTTGAATTTATCGTTTGTCATGAACTTCCGTTTTGAGAAGAGTCGGTGAAAAAACTTGTTCGAAAAACGTGATGTAAAATCAAATTCTTACGTAATTGTCACTTCTATACTATTATTTATATTCAGTTGTATAACTGAGTCGTAGATGGCGCTACCAATAAGGGAAAAAAGTCAGAGCTTGCCAGACGCATAAAGCTGAAATAATAGTCTTCTAAATACCAAGTGTAAGTTGTCTGCTATTGGTATGTACTAATAAGTAATTTCGTGACAGACTCCACTATTTTTTCAGTGCATTAGATTTTTCATTAATACTCGTGTTAACCTTAAAGAAAGTCTTCTGTTTTATAGTCGAGGTAACATTTCGAACAGCGATACGTTATGTGTTTAACATTCGACAGTGAGTATGCCTATAGTAGTTCTGTTTACTCGAAAGAAAGACATAGAAAGGTATATGTATTATTTTCTGCCTCGTTGCAATGGCGTATTGATAACACTTGAACGGTTATTTTTTCTCTACATTCATGGCAGCTTTCCTTAGACAAAATCGTAACGTTGAAGTCCCAACCTCTGGATAGTAGCAGTTCTAAAATTGCAGCTCTACACAATACTTTTATATGTATATTATATATTAATTTTTCCACAGTGAGTACTGCAAAAACTTATATAACGATTCAAGACGTTAACAAACAACTATTATACAGTGTACAGTTGTAAAAATCCCTCGTCACCATATCATATCTAAAACAGTGCATACCTTTCACTGTTTCACCCTAACGAAAGTTGCTAACTGACTGACTGTCTTTGTTAGGTTACATTTTAATATAGACGTCAACAATTTCCTGTCACAGCGTGGCTCTATAACGCTTAAAAATGTAGAGGGAGCGTGGCATTGGGTAAGAAGAGTTTATGTTTCTCTCCACGTCTTTGAAAAATTTTCCGCTGTCATCAGTGATCGCCGTGCACGGAATTGTGCGGAACTTTGCAACAAGAATCATACTTTATCAAACTGCAATTCCTCTTATGTTTTTAAAATTTGCTGCAGTTGTGCAGGTCCCACCAGGCTTATCAAATGGTCTTACGTGGCGCTGAAGGCGGATCTCTCGTCACCATTTCCTTCGCAGAGACTTTCCTCAGGTGCAGTCCGCGAGCGGCTGTTACCGCACGTCGTCGCTCGGAGGAAGACTTTACATTAAGAAACTTGCTAGACCAGAAGTTCTTCTCCGTCTTCAAGTTTCTAACTTTCCTTTTTCTATGGGCTTTCTAACCCTCTATCATTTCAAGGAATAACCGACACTAGGATACACTTGCTTAGCCATACATATATCCTCCGAATTCGGCGACTAGCGTTTAACACAGCTAGCTTGGCAACATGTTGCCTTCGATGACACTCTCTGGAGCTAATTAATGGATTAAATATGAGGTAGAGCGACTTTCGTCTTATGTTTATATATATATATATATATATAATCTCCTTTTGCCAATACAACTGTCAGGGTACCGTGAGTAACAGTTATGAACTTATATTTTTAACATTCGAATTTAAACAGATATGCCGTTCTAGTAGGCAAATGCTTTGACTAAATTTAGTATATTCTAGTTGAACTGAAATTGAGTTGGAAAAACATTTGAAGCACTTTCTTACATGAAAAGTGATCTAACCTCATTATTTTATCTACGTTGTTTATTCTATTGTGCTATTGGCAGAAAAGTAGTTCAGTTTTGGTACACGGAGAGTGGACGCTGCACAGATAGCTTTAGCACTCTGCCCATATTACCTAATGTATACTACCGCAATAGTTAAAAACATTGAGAAGACTTACAGTTATAACAGCAGCACGTTTTGTTCAGTAGCTCCTTTCAACTCTAACCCTTGGCCGATATTACAGCTCTGCGTGGGAAACTATCGGCCAGGTGTCGGTACGTGAACAGAGGAATGGCCGACCTTTCTTCCTGCCGCTCTATGGCAAGTGTGTAAGTGATGCGGGTCATTAGGGTCAGGCACGCATTCCCCTTTATATTTTATCTCAGAGGTTTTCAATGGAATTGAGGTCGGAACACTGGGCTCGCCAGTCCATCTACGGAACCTTATTATCCACAAACCACTCACGAGCTGACCGTTCATTATTGCAAGGAGAATTTGTTGCTGAAACATGCATTAATAATCTCCAAACTGGTATTCCACCGTAGACAACATGCAGCTGGTCAAAATGTCCATAATCTCCCCCCTTAGTAATACGAGAGTACCAAGTCGCGTCCATGAAAAATACACGTTCACCAAATTTCACCTTGGGCAGTATGGAGGCCGACATGTAGCGTACACCTGGCATTCGTGGCACTCAAATCCTCCCACCAGACTTCCACATAGCAGGGCCTATATCGTGATTCATCACTCCTTATCACACGTCTCCATTCGTCCACATTCCAGTTGTGGCGCTCGTCTACACCACCGAACGCGTCGCCTCGCGTTCACGGGTGAAATGTGCAGTTAACGAACAGGTGCCCGAGCTATTGAACCCAATTCCTCGTAACTCCCGGCGCATATTTATGGTATTGGCTGCACAATTTGTGAAGCTAACAATGCGTAATTCAGGGGCGATGGTATCACACGGTGACATACTGTGAGAGGTGGCGCCGTGGTTAAACTTAGGACTCGCATTCGGGATAATTTGGGCTCGAATCCTGGTCCGGCCATCGTCATTTCGGTTTTCCATGGTTTCCCGAAATCCCTCCAGGCGAATTCTGGAATGGTTCCTTACTACACAGGCCATGGATTCCTGTCCTGTTCCTGCTTCTCTGAGCAGCTTGCTCTGTTTCTACTGACCTCGCTGTCGACGAGACGTTAAACTCTTTCTACCTATATACTTACCTACCGCACTGTAACATGCGATGTTCCCGTACCATCTTCAGTGCTCGACGGTCAATTTAGGTCTACTCAAAAGTACTACCAGGCCTTGATTTTGTTGTTGTGCGTTCTTGTTTCCACTTCACATCTCTATTCCTTATGTTGACTTGGACAACTTGAGACGGGAGGAAATATCCCTTAAATATTGATTATTAATGTGACAACCAATAACTACACCACGTTCGATGTCATTGAGCTCCCTTGCTCCTACCGTTCTGCCAGCATCGCGTAGCACTGAACAACCTCGTACACTCTGCCTCCTTTTATAGCCGCAGCGGTGGTCGTAGTGCCACCTAGGCGCGAATTCACGTTCAGAGAGGTTTTCGGATACTTTTGATCAGGCAGTGTACGTAGAACACGTTTGGTAAGGAAAAAAAAATTCTCAACTTTTCAACACAGGTATTTTTTGTATACAAAGGGGTTTCCCGCCAATTACTGGCAATTTTCACGTTCAAATTCATTTAATTTTTTTTTGTAACTAGTTGTGGTTTCAAGTAGAAAAACATAGGCGCATGGATTAATTGGCCACCCCGTTCCATGTTTCCTAATATGGACGCGAACTTTTGAAAAACTTTGAGAGGAAATTTACAGCAGCACACACATGATATGAAAGAGGTTTAAGAAAGTTGGAGAGTGAAAGGAGTGAAGAAATTTGGGCGGCTTTTAACATAGAGGTCTTCACAGCTGATGAGTGTGAAGCGATGAGAGTATGGAGCAGCGCCGGAATGCAAGGGCGGTGAAAACGGGAGATTCCCGACAAAACCCGCCGAACAGCGGCATCGTCCGGCACGATTATCACAAGCAAAAATTTGGGAGTGACCCCGCTGGAAATCGAACCCGTTTTGTCTTGGTGGGAGGTGAGTAGTCTGACTACTACACCATCGCCGCTTTTACTAATTTCTCTCTGTATTCTTTCGGCTTCTTGTGACCCTACAGGCCGGCATTTGGTCTATGTATTCTTGTCGTATGTGACGGGAAGCGAAGTAGAGAACCAGTGCAGACCAACATTTAATGCCGATGTTCATATTTGCACGCCACCAGCGTATAAATAGACAACAACAAATGTATTGCCTTTCTTGGTGTCTCAAACTAAGATTAAACATTTTGCGTCTATTTATCTGCTATTTGTGATGTTTTGCATTGGTTTTGTGATAGCGTATTGTGGGAAAGTATTTTGCAATGCTAATGTGCAAACAGGCCAATATTCACGCGCGCTTATATTTGTTAACGCTTTATCATTATGCTTTTATACCTTAATATTTTACATTTATTTCCAAGGGGAAATAATTATGACCGCAGGTTTACTTGTTTAAGTAAGGACCTTCGCTAAAGTGCGTTCCCTACTAATTTCGCTTCGCCCCTGACAAAAATTTGGACAAAATATTGTTGCATGCAGCCGCTGAGCAATCTTCTCTATGCCCTCCACCGCGGGCATGCGAAGGTCATTGCTCCAAGTGCATCACCGGGACCCGGTGACCCACGCGCAGATTTGACAACGTAGTACTATTGACAGAAGTTAGATGGGAGAACTAATTAATTAATCGATTTCTAAACTATATTTACAAAAAAGTTGTAGTTATTGAGATTTAAAAGATTATAATAGATGTAAGACGCAAAATTATGACCCTTTTGTTCAAGCATATAACTGACTACTAACGAAGAATATGTTTGATGAATTGAAAGTGCTGCAAGCGCTAATTGAATGGAAAAGTAGTTACGTAAGCCTAAGTGTTGAAAACCAGATAACCAAATAACTTGTGCTGTAAACTTTGTTATCGAGATCGTGAATAGCTTGTGCCGTAACAAAAATAATATTAAAAGTTATAAAATAAAAATTATATATTTTAAAATAATGATACACTAAAACCCTGCAAGATACCCCCTAGACAATAATACATGACATTTAAATATGCAAAAGTATTACAATGAAAATTCCCTCTTGATTAACATTAAATTAATAAATTGATGTCATAATTTGATTAATACACTTTGCATGAACTTTAAATTAGAACATTATTAAATGTCAAGATGATTAAAAAAATTATCAGAAAACTGACTAGATATGAATACATGAGTAACTAGAAAGGAGGGCAGCTGTTTAAGCCCAGTGAATTCTTAGTTTCATAAAAAAGGACATATTAAAATTACTTTTAAAACGATGAAAATTTCGGCGGAAGCAGTCAAACAACCCGTCAAATCTCCAAGTGAATAAAAATGTTGCAGATTAAACACATTAAAAAACGTATACAAGACAGCCCAACGTGGGAGTCGTGGACATTTAAATTAACGAAAAAAGATTAACTCTTGGGCAGCGAACAAGACAATACATGACACGTTAATACAAGGAGACACAGCGACACAAAGTTTTAGTTTAAATCGAGACAGAATTTCGACGGGCAACCGAAAACACAACTTTGAAAAAATAACTCCAGCAATACTGCTCACCCAAGACCAATTGAACTATGCCACACAACCACCAAACTTTTTAAAAACGACTTAAATAAAATACAAAATTCTTCCGCGACTCACCTTTAATTACGCCGTAAAGCTCGGCGTCTGAGGCAAAAACAGTAAATGAAATTGAGCCCCATCACGGCTTCGACGTCCAACAGGACAAGTGCGGCGAGTGAACCCTATGGGGAATTATTGCAAGTGACATGGTCAGGCGACGGCAAGGCGTAGAATAGGAAGAGCTCGAGCCATGCAACGCCTTAAATTAACTATCCGAATAGCATTAAAAATTGTGACGTACAAGCGGAAGGGAAATTAATGGAGAGAAAACAGGAGGAAGGGAGGAGGGGATCCGAGCTGAGCAAAGAATATACCACCACGTCAAGTTGAATGCAACGAAAATGTCTTGCGCGACGGACGCTAGCGTCGGAACCATCCCCCCCCCCCNNNCCCCCCCCAATCCAACAGTGCTCTGGCGACCAGTCTTCTAACATCTTGACGAAACATAATACACCATACACAATGAAACAGTTAGTAGAATAACTCATAGACTCACAGAAGTAGAAACTGAAGCGTAGAATAAGGAATTACAGAGATAGGATGATTTCAAAGTTACACGCACGACACTCCAAAATTTCAACAATGACACCAGGAGTGATCAGCTGCTTCGTGAATCTGTCCCCGGAGACGGTGGGCAGCCAAGTGCGATGGCAACTCAGCTCCAAAAGAGCCTGTCTCCTCTCGAATACCAGGTAAGGCATCACGCCAGCATCAGGACGGTTGCGGAAAAGTAACCATCTGAAGCGCTGCCTCTTCCAGCTGCAGACTCGAACAGCTCCTCTGCAGTACGACGACTACACATAGTGGGCTCAGTGCGGCTCGGTGGGAAGACGAGAACAAAGCAAAATTAACAAAATATTAGAAAAGGGAAAAACAATAACCAAAATAACACAAGATAAGGGCCAAGGAAACAAACGTTCGTTTACAATTTCGAAACAAGAAACAGCCAAACTGCAGGTACTAATACACAAATAGTGAAACTATTTATTGCGTTCCTGATAAACCTTTAACTGAGATATTTGCGCCTTTTCAAAAGAGCTATTAGAACTGGGCGAAACAAGGCTGGCTCTATTAGGCCTTTAAAGTTTACTCATTTTAAACGACCCTAAAAACATAGGTATGAGCTTCGCAGTTTTATCCTTCCCAATATCTGCCAGCATGTTATTATTGCAGAAGGCCAGGTCTCCTAACTTTACATTTACAGGCAATCTGCCCTAATCCATTTTAGCTACTACCTGCATCTTCGCTGCCCCGAGCCTACGGTGGACCTCCTCCAGCAGACGATGACAATCGTCGTCACTAAGGGGGTGGGAAGAGGTGGTATATTCTAGATATTAAGTAAATGATAGATAAGAGGGCAATCAAGAATAGGGAGTGAAGGAGGAACTTCCGTGGAATCATGCAAAGTGCTATTGAATCCTACACATAAAATCAAGATCATGATCCCACTTAGTATGGTCCTGGTTATAGAAAATAGTTTAACAAGCCTTAAGATTATTATTAAATCTTTCTACCTGATTACCTTCCAGATAACAGGGACCGGAAGTAAATTGCTGGATAGCCTAGCCAAAACACATATTCTCAAATATATTTGAATTGAAGTATTTAGCATTATCAGTAACAACCCCAACGGGGCACTAAACACTTCCCATACTTGATCAGTAACCATTGTCGAGGTTTTCATGTAATGCAATGGTAACAGAATGACAAACTTAGTAAACGCATCCAACAAGATCAAAATACACACATTACCCCACTTAGATCTAACAAAGGGTCCACATATATCAAGATGATCAGTGCTCGAAGGCGCTTGCGGAATCTGCGTTACCGCCTGCCTGAAGTTACCATGCTGAGCCTGCTTACATTTTTGACATAGATCACAAGAACATACGAAATCAGAAACGTAGCTCCTTAAACTTGGCCCGGCAAATTGGACAGCAATCTTATTAAAGGACATATTTACGCCCAGGTGACCACCAAAAAAATTATCGTGAATAAACGATAAAATCATAGGCCTTTATGATTCCGGAACGTCTACCTTGTGAGCACGTCAACTTATTCTGGTAAAATAAAAGATCCCGTTTACCATAACATTAGGAAATACTACACCACTGGTCGGGTCCATCTTAACCTGACTACAGAAAGTGTCCTCCACCTGGGCTTACCGTGACTTCTCAAAAAACTGAGGGAAAACCTGCATAATATTAAGAGAAGCATCTGACATTGTCACATTTTCCGTCTCAAAATACGCCGGATGACACATTCTGGAGAGAGCATCTGCTACCTGATTTTCGGAGCTTCGGACGTGATGTACTTTGAAACGGAAACGTGAAAATCGCAACACCCAGCGACCTAGCTTGCCCAACTGTTAAGGGTGGTTCATAACCCAGCTTAACGCTTGGTTATACGTGTATAGATTGCATTCTTCATGTTCTATGTAGGACGCAAATTATTTTAGCCCATAAATACAAGTCAGGATTTATTTTTCGTAAATACCTAAACTACTCTCCGTCTAAGTGAGACTGTGACTTGCGAAAGTGACTGGCGCCAAGCCTAGTTCAGTCCGCTGAATCAGGACAGCGCCTAAAGCCAGTGACGAGGCATCCACCTAATGAAACGGAGTGAAAAATCCGGTAGAAGAAGCACCGGAGGAGAAAATAACTTCTGCTTCAGCGAGAAAAAGGCCGACTCCTGCTTCTGACCCTACTGGAACTCAACTCCTTTCTTTTTTAATAAGTTCAAGGGTGCAATCAATTCTGATAAATTATATATAAAACTGG
Source organism: Clitarchus hookeri (assembly GCA_002778355.1). Classification (NCBI taxonomy): domain Eukaryota; kingdom Metazoa; phylum Arthropoda; class Insecta; order Phasmatodea; family Phasmatidae; genus Clitarchus; species Clitarchus hookeri. The sequence goes on from NQII01009125.1 coordinate 48,561, forward strand.
AGTAATAGCATAGTAGTCCTAAAAAATTTCGAACACCCTTCAAAGTTTTAGGGCGAGGGGAATTTAATATCCGGGCCATCGGATCAGGGTCAATCATCATTTGACCTACACTGAGCAGGTAAACCCAAAAATGTAACCTTTTAAGATCCCAACGTGACCGTATCAGGATTAACCGTCAAACACACTTCCTGCATTTTAAGAAATACATGACCAAGTGGGACAAATGGGATTCCAGATAATCACTGTACACATTGATGTCATCGATATAATTAAAATCAACCTTAAATTTATACTCTGACAAGACGTGATCTAATTCCTGGGGCAAGGATTGAGTGCCATAATTAGAACCCATGGGAATACGTGTGAATTCGAACTGGCTCCACGGTGTTCTAAAAGCAGTATATTCCCTGCAGGAGGGATCCAGCAAACACTGGTGAAAACTATTATTGTGATATAAAACTGGAAACACGTGGGCGTTACCCAAGTTCTGAATGGTGCAGCCAATATCAGGCAGCGGAAAAGGGTAATTATGAATTTTCTTATTTATCAGAGAATGGTTGAACACCAAATTATACTCTTTGCTATCCCTCTTGCACACGAAAATCCCTAGTGAACAACAGTCTGACGCGGATGGAACAATAACGCCAGATTCCAGCAACTTATCAATGATCTCCCTAAAGGCTTGAGAAATAAGGAGGGTGGGGGATGTATGAAATGTCGGTCACGCATCGGAATATCATCCGTCAAGGAAAACTTATATGAAACAACTCGCATTTCCAATACGCGAAGAGACGACGTCACTTAACTCTTCCCTCAACTGATCCAATTAATTTTGAAAATATTCTGTTGAACACGTACCGTCAAGTAAAGATGAAAACACTTCCGGGACCGCGTCGACTTGAGGACCAATCCGGATGTTCGGAGCAAACCAAAAATACTAATACAATTCATCCAAATTAACCGAAGCCCTAGTTTTCCTTACGAATTCAGGCCCTAAAATTATGTCATGGGAAAGGTATGAAAAAACCTAATAAGGAAACGTCCAGAAAAACCTACCGATTTCTAATGTACGTTCACAACAATGTTGCTATTAACGACGTCATCATTGGCCACGCATTAACGCTTCGCAGACATACACGTGACATGCTCTTTGGATACGATCTTCGACACCAGTAAATGCTTGATAAAATTGATACTCTAAACACAATGGGTAGCCCCAGTGTCAACCAAGGTTGAAACATTCCTCTCCTCATGGGTGAATAACACCGTAAACTGCTTATTGTGCGCCGGACTTTGCCTTTTGCCCAACTGGAAAACCCACGCCGATTTCCAGCAAGTCCTCGTTTCCCGCCTTTGGACCAGTCCTATGCGGGTGCCCGAGCTCGACGCAACGAAAACGCTTTCTTTCTGAAATCATACGCCTGCTATGTTGGCTTTTTTTTTGCCCGGTGTCCATGAACAGCACAAGTAATGCACCTCACAGAAAAGCTGCGTTGCTTGACATCTTGAAAATGAGAAATTTTCCTGGACGGACGGCGCGGATTTACAGTCGCAGCCGGCTCGTACGGCAGGTGGAAAACACCCACGATACTCGCTAGAGGCTGCAAGGCGGCCATGCACTTCCACAGCTAACTGACGTAGTTTACAATNGGAAAACACCCACGATACTCGCTAGAGGCTGCAAGGCGGCCATGCACTTCCACAGCTAACTGACGTAGTTTACAAAAATTTCGCGGAACTGAAATCAATGTGCATTGAGCGCGCAAGTGCGGAGCCAAATTACATATAATAACACTGACCAGTTTGCGTTCACTCATTNAATCAATGTGCATTGAGCGCGCAAGTGCGGAGCCAAATTACATATAATAACACTGACCAGTTTGCGTTCACTCATTTGCAACGACAATGCGTCATTAAATGCGCATATAGCATGTACAATTTCATACTTCGACTCGCCCGGTCTTTGGTATCTATAAATGTAGTCATGTTCGCAATTACGCTTGACGTGCGTAGGGAACAAAGCCTCTATCACCCTGTGTTTGAAGGCCACAAATGTGCCACCTTCAAATGACATGATTTTTTCACAGAGTAATTACAAGATGACTCCCTCACACTTAATTGCTATGGCTTTCGAATGACTATCCTTGGAACTCAAAAAAAGGCCAGCTATTTTACTCGCAGTAATAAATAAATATAAAATACTGATGGGTTCAAGGGACATCAAAGGAGTAAGGTTTTGCAACGCTACAAGGAACTGTTTATGAAANAATATAAAATACTGATGGGTTCAAGGGACATCAAAGGAGTAAGGTTTTGCAACGCTACAAGGAACTGTTTATGAAATTTATGTGGTCCGTTGGTGGAACTCGCCAGGACCACGCGCTGGGAGGGTTGCGACATCGAAACTTGTTAATGCCACAAGCCCACTGCAGCTCGGTGCAGCTCATCTACGGTCATCGCTTCGTCAGCATCATACTCGAGGTCCTGTAGTGGATGCCAAAGTGCATCTTTCTCTAGCGTGTAGATAAACCCAACCTCAGCACTTTCATGCAACAAAAATTACAATGCAGAAATGAAAAAAAAAAACATTTCAGTGTTCGCGCAGAACTTATTTGTGCCGTAGCAAAAATAATATTGATACGAATTAATAAAAAATTTAATTTTTTTCAAATATTTTTACACTATAAATCTGCATGTTACCGTGAGCGATAATACATTACATTAAAATTATGCAACCGAATGAAAATAAGAATTCCTTCTTGATTTACATAAAATTTATAAAATGATCGCAAAATTAGAACACTACACATTGCATAAACATTAAATGAAAACATTATTAAATGCCAAGATGATTAAAATTATTATCAGAAAACATACCAGATATGAATACTTGAACTACTAGAAAGGAGGGCAGCTGTTTAAGCCCAGGAAAGTCTCTGTTTCATAAAAAAGGAACATATTACAATTACTTTACAAATGATTAACATTTCAGCGGAGGCAGTCTAACGACCCGTAAAAGCTCGAACCTAATAAAAATGTTGCAGATTAAACACATTCAAAACCTTTACAAGACAGCCCAACGCAAAAGTCGAGGACAACCCAATTATTTAAAAAAGATTAACCCTTGACAATTAATCCAAGACAATACACGACACGTTAATCTAGGGAGACACAGCGACACAAAGTTTTAGTATAAACGGAGACATAATTTAGACGGGAAACCGAAAACACCGTTTTGAAAAATAACTCTAGCAATACTGCTCACCCAAGACTAATTCAACTCGGCTCAATCAAACACACTACATTAAAATAAGCCCCATCATGGACCTCGACGTCCAACAGGACAAGTGCGGCAGGTAAACATTATGGAAAATTCTTGCAGGTGACACGGTCAGGCGACGGTAAGGCGTATAACAGGAGGAGCTCGAGCCGTGCAACGCCTTAAATAACCGATCTGAATAGTATTAAAAATTTTGACGTACGAGTGGAGGGGAAGTCGATGGAGGAGAAACACGGTTGAAAAGAGGAGGGGATCNTTCGATGGAGGAGAAACACGGCTGAAAAGAGGAGGGGATCTGAACCAAGCTAAGAGTATACCACCCCGTAAAGTTGAATGCAAAGAACATGACTTGTGCGACGGGCGCCAGCGTCGCAAGCAAATTAACTTATGTAAGTGATCTCGTGATGAAGAAAATAAACAGTGTGAGTGAGAGGATGGACACTAATAATTAGAGAATTGACAGTGAAAATGAAATAGTGGGCAGTTTCAGAGGTGGAGTGACGACATCCTTACATGCAGTGCTGCCAGCTATAATGTGCAAATACGACGATGAATATCACATCTTCGAGATCTTCAAGAAGTTTGGGCCGCCACGGCAGACGTCGCCTCTAGAGTCTGTGCTAGGTAGTTCAGTTTTCATCCACCTAGAGGCTATTATTCAAAGTTAAGTGAGCACTTTTTGAAACAGTCTCATTTGAATTAATAGTGTATAATTACATTTTATCGTAGCTTTAGATGTTAACATTTGAATACAGTGTAGTATGCACACGTGTTTATTACTTGCATGGCAATATTTATTTTAACAAGCGGCGGAACGATGACAAGACGTTACCGATATAACTAACAAGCCTACTTTCCTCAACACGATGGCAATTAATTTTTAAACAGGTTGTTAAAAACTAAGTTGGTAGGTAAGAATTGACTTCTTTTTGAAAACAATATCATTAGAAAATAAACTATAAACTAACTCAGCAGTAANTAGAGTCTGTGCTAGGTAGTTCAGTTTTCATCCACCTAGAGGCTATTATTCAAAGTTAAGTGAGCACTTTTTGAAACAGTCTCATTTGAATTAATAGTGTATAATTACATTTTATTGTAGCTTTAGATAAGCGGCGGAACGATAACAAGACGTTACCGATATAACAAACGAGCCTACTTTCCTCAACACGACGGCAATTAATTTTTAAAAAGGTTGTTAAAAACTGAGTTGGTAGGTAAGAATTGACTTCTTTTTGAAAACAATATCATTAGAAAATAAACTATAAACTAACTCAGCAGTAANTAGAGTCTGTGCTAGGTAGTTCAGTTTTCATCCACCTAGAGGCTATTATTCAAAGTTAAGTGAGCACTTTTTGAAGCAGTCTCATTTGAATTAATAGTGTATAATTACATTTTATCGTAGCTTTAGATGTTAACATTTGAATACAGTGTAGTATGCACACGTGTTTATTACTTGCATGGCAATATTTATTTTAACAAGCGGCGGAACGATGACAAGACGTTACCGATATAACTAACAAGCCTACTTTCCTCAACACGATGGCAATTAATTTTTAAACAGGTTGTTAAAAACTAANAACACGACGGCAATTAATTTTTAAAAAGGTTGTTAAAAACTGAGTTGGTAGGTAAGAATTGACTTCTTTTTGAAAACAATATCATTAGAAAATAAACTATAAACTAACTCAGCAGTAAGGAGATTGTTACAAATGCACACGTGCCTTAACCAGGTCTTCAACTCAGAAAACTTGGTACAATTACCTAGTGTGCAGTCAATTGCATTACGGAGGTCAGATTTGGAGCAACAACTTCGTATTTAATGAGTCTAATATATCAAATGATAGGATTTACTAACCTTAAATATTTACTCGGCTCTCATTTTGAAGAAAGGTGACTGAGCCACTAGCAACTTGCATTGTTGCATGGCCCACCGTAAGGCTATTTGTGTGAAGAAAGTCGGTGGAAATCAATTGATTTACATCTGAGGTATGGCGTATAAACTTTATATTCTTATTTCGTGCTGTCTTACAAAACTGCCTTAAAAAGAGGCTATGTATACGATGCTTATAATATATATTGTCATTTTAAAACATTTCATTGAATTTGGTTAAATTGTTTAATATAAGTTCCAATCTTGTCTAATTTTGTTATGAAACAGCCATTTGGAACATCGTTGTTTGACCCACTTAAACAGTGAAAGTTTACATGGCCTTCTGTAGCATTTCTGGTGTACAAAACTTGGTGAAAATTAGTTGAACTGTTCGAGAAATATTTCAAAATACTTAATTATTTCAACTGTTACCATTATGAAAAAAATATTGGAAAAATTGTATCTCTGTGTGCATATTGATGTTTCTAATAAATCCCATTATTGTATAAAATTTTGTTGACTTTTGTTGACGGTTTCAAGAGTAATAGTATACTAAATTAATTACTTATATTAACACAATTAAGAAAACATCTGCCGCAGCTCAAACATGTTAGTTTACATACCATGATGTACCACTACTTGTGTGTAACATTTGGTGGGATTCGATTTATTAGTCCACCGGATATAACAAAAAACCTCTATAATTTCAATGTGCCGATCATCGTAAATGGAGTACAAAAATGTTATGTAATAGTACATTCGATGAGTGAATACTGCTAGTCTACAACGTTAAGTTACAATATATTACATACTTTCATAGCTGTAGCACACAAAACTAGAAATNTGAATACTGCTAGTCTACAACGTTAAGTTACAATATATTACATACTTTCATAGATGTAGCACACAAAACTAGAAATATTTTATTGTCACCATTCTGAAAATAAGAGTGAAACTCTTAACAAATACATATATTAATATATCCTACCACAGTACAACCTATACACCAAATTTGGTGAGAACGAGTTTATTATTTCCCGAGATATCAGAAAAATAATTAATTTTTCATTGGTGGGAATATCTTACAAAAAGGCAGCGAAATAAGGCTTTGCATGGACATATTTTTGGTTGTCATAGGTACTGTCAGCATACAAAGTTAAATTGGAATAAATTACGCNTAAGGCTTTGCATGGACATATTTTTGGTTGTCATAGGTACTGTCAGCATACAAAGTTAAATTGGAATAAATTACGTTGTTTCGACGACACAGCATTCTAAGCTAAAATGGCTCTATTACAGCAATTTCAAAAATAAGTGTGGGTTATTCTTCAAACATAGCACATAACATCATCGGCATCAGTACTACTTGTTTCCCAAATTTGNAAAAATAAGTGTGGGTTATTCTTCAAACATAGCACATAACATCATCGGCATCAGTACTACTTGTTTCCCAAATTTGGTAGGAATCTGTTAATTGGTTACCGAGATATGACATAAAAACCTTTTTTATTCGTATGGTGTTATCTTACAAATAGGTAGACAAAAGTTGTTATGTGTTGGTATGTATGATTCATGTAATGGATACTGTGAGCATACAAAATCTGGTCAAAACGGTTAAATTGTATGGTATAGTTACCAAATAAACATAACATATTTGTATGGCCATCATTTTGAAAATAAGAACCTAATCAAGTATATATACTTAAGTTTACTTCTCCTATAATAGTTTTACCTATGTGCCAAATTCGGAGAGAGTTGATGAAATAGTTTTCAAAATAATGTTTAAGGTGAAATATCNAATAGTTTTACCTATGTGCCAAATTCGGAGAGAGTTGATGAAATAGTTTTCAAAATAATGTTTAAGGTGAAATATCTATTTTTTCAATAAGTGCTATCTTTTAAAATAATTTACCGACTTCAATATACACTTCAAAATTTAATGCTTACTCGATGCTTTGCCAGTAAACAAAATTTCGTTTAAATCTGTTGAATGGTTCCCGAGGTATGACATATCACCTCAAACATTAAAATGGCCACCATTTTGAAAGTACGTTCCCTTAGTGGTCAAAAACTATAAAAGTACGTTGTCCTTTTTAAGTACTATATGTGTAATGATTTTGGTGAATTTAAGTTGACGTATTTGAAATAAGAGAGGGGGACACAGACATGCACAGACACAAACACACGTACACACAGACACACAGACAGGAAAGTGATCTCATGAGCCTTTGTTGCTTTCGGACAGTAGGCTAAACAATAAGTTACTAATATAAATAATGAGACTATTTTCCTCAACATAGGAGCAATTTATTTTCAAATAATTTCTTAAAATCTGAGTTGGTAGAAATGACTTGACTTCTCTTTCAAAGCAATAACTTTACAAATGAAACCAGAAACTTATGCAACAGTAGTGAGAAAACTATAAATACACACACGCCTTTCCAGGAACTTGCACTCAGAAAACTTCATACTCTAATCTAGCATGCAATCCACTGCATTACGGAGGTCGGATTCGAATCATCATCTTCGGATCTATCAGTTTAATGTTTCGAATGATAATGTTAATAAAAATTAAATATTTACAGGGCCTTATATTGAAAATGAATGACTGAGCTTGGTAAACCATGTATATTTACATGGCCTACAATAGAGCAACTTGTGTAAAGAATTTGTTTGAAATAGGTTGTTTGG
>NQII01009126.1:0-56414 GCA_002778355.1 Clitarchus hookeri
GGTAAGTCGTGGTGTAGATTGTTGTACATCTGAGTGTGTAACAGTTGTGCTTTGCTCCTCCATAACTATCTCTGCGTCGGTACCTTCTTATGATATTGTTGTCTCACTATGATCTTCATTTAAATTTCCTAATTGTTGTGTGTCCCTAACCTCTTCCCTCATTGAATTTCTCAGAAAATAAGAACTAGAATCCCCGTCTCCAGACATTGTGATAGACTAACAAACAACACTACATACAAATGTCAATTTTCAGATTCAGAAGACTTTCTAAGTCATGGCCGACACGTTGTGTGCCACTGAAATCTCTCCGNACAAAATAACCTGTAATGTACAAAGTGTGGAGTGACACAAGGTCCTGTTAATAATGTACTCTGCTGTTAGTTCTCTCTTACACATCCATAATATATTCCTCCTCTCTCCAATCACACTAACAAACAAAACATTCACTGGCTCANAAAACATTCACTGGTATATGTGGAGGACATATCTGGTTAAATGAGAAAGAAAATGTTTGGGGAGAAGCTAGAATGTTCTAGGGTACTAGCCTCTACCATTTGCACGGAAAACACTAAAATATTATTCATCAGTTTTAACACTTTAAATATTATGATAATAAAAAATTTCCACACACAACAAACTCTTGCAAATATTTAATTCCCCTTGCCTGCCTAGTACATATAACACAACTAAATTTGCATTTATCAAACGTAAACACGGTTTCCACAATATAAACATGAATTATTTTAATTTCCTCTATATAACTACCAGCCAGTGAGTATGAAACTCCTTTCTATCTTAGGAGACTCTAATGGACAGAAAGTCTTCAACAAATCAAACTTTAAATTTAAATAAATTATTTTGTTGAATTACTATTTAAACTGATTTAAAACATGTCACTGCAAGACAGGATGCACAAGAGTCTTTAAAAGTGTTCCAGATAATGTGCTTATAGTTTTGCCATTATTGAAAAAAATTACAAGAGGGACTAGGCTTATACCTCTCCATAACATTACAATCCAGCAAGTATTGGGCCTCTTCTTCACCTGCTCACTTCTCTTTAATACTTTAAAACAAGTTACATATCAATATTTATTTTTGGTACACTTTATTCCAAAAAATTAAATTATCTTTTGAGCAGCATCTTAAAGTGCGACTGGTCCAGATGAAGCCCAGTCCGAGAAGAAGGAAGCCAGGCAAGCTAGCAACTCACTTCCCAGATTTGGAGTAAATTCACGCAATTTAAGTCTTCCAATTTAAGTTACTTTCAGATGAGTTCTTCATATTTTTTATCATCCCTTAGGTTATTAATCAGTGTGATCCAGGTTCAAATTAAAATAATATGTGTAATTTGTGCATAATTTTGTTTCTTTAAGGTCCTATTGTATCAACTAATTCTGAAATGTTAGATNAAATAATATGTGTAATTTGTGCATAATTTTGTTTCTTTAAGGTCCTATTGTATCAACTAATTCTGAAATGTTAGATTTTATTTTTATCCTGGCTAAAAGTTCTCCATGCATTTCCAAGGAGCGTTATTATGATGTGTGTCTGCTTTGGTGGTCCATCTGAAATTATATTAAGTTTAGTTATAATTACGGTCACCACTGAATTAGTGACCTGTTATACTCTGGTAATTAACTACTTGCAAATCCCTTGTCTTAGTCGTACAGAGAACTTGGGGTCTAGGGTCATGATTGGGCTATCATAATTACCTAGTGTGCTTTTGAAAGCAAATAATTGCATCACGTGCTTATCTCCAGCAGCACAAGTTTGATTCATTGATTTCAAATAGCTTCCTGGCTACTGTATTTCCATTATATTCTGCAAAAATAATCACATAGTGTTCTGAAGAAGCAACATAATGCACACTCTTTGTAGCTATAAATAAAGCTTTACTTTTAATCCTACAGCTCAAAAATAAAGCATGGCTGAAGCCTGCACTATAGTTCAAAATGTCAATCGCAGCCACAATTTTTGTATTGTAAGCAGAACTGCATTGTAAACCACTGCTATTTATTTTACAGTATAATGGACAGCATCTTTGAAAGAATATTTGCAACTGTAATTAAAGTTATTCATATTTACCAATCACAGATTGATTTCATTTAAAGATAATCTTTAATCTAATTTCAAGGAGCAGTATATCTCATGAAACTCTACAATAAAGCGATTGATGGCTGTGCTGTTTCACCAGCATGCAGTTGCTGCGTGATTCGCTAGATGGCTGTGCTGTTCCTTAAAGGTAAAGATACTGCATATCTCGCTAGATCCCTTTCCCCACAGAGATGCATCTGCCCAATAATTACCATAGAATTATCCATTGTTTTCTGGAAGATGCATTTCACATCAAAGAGCATGTATGCAATATGATTTTATAAAAAATTACTGCAAAAAACCATATATCATGCATACGATTCCATAGACAGAACAAGTAACTTTTATGAACAATTTTAAATAGCAATGTTAAATGTAGCTGCTNTCATGCATACGATTCCATAGACAGAACAAGTAACTTTTATGAACAATTTTAAATAGCAATGTTAAATGTAGCTGCTCTGCATACTTTCTCTTGCTCACTCCCTCGGAATACGAAGTGCAGTGGTTCAAGAACATCACTGNATTGTTTATTGTCAATTTAGAAAATTACTCTTCTAACAATTTTTTGTGGTTAGTTTTGGCTTCAGTTTGTGATTCTGCCCTCTCCATTCTTGAATTTACATCTGAAATAGCCTGTGTGACAGTATGTACCTGTTGTGTGAACTCATCTTTAATTCTATGGCATTCTTCCTTAATGCTATGCTAGTGTTACTGTGTTTTCCCTTACACAGTTAATGTCGGCTCTTACCTCGCCAATGCTATGCTCCAGTGTAGCAGTGTTGGTTCTTACTTCATTCCTGCTCTGTTCTAGTGAAGCATTACTGTGTTTAAGCTGAGTCATCATTTCCAGAATTTGTTGCATGTAAGCCTGCACTGGACTATGAATTTGCCCTTCGCTAATGGTAAGTCGTGGTGTAGATTGTTGTACATCTGAGTGTGTAACAGTTGTGCTTTGCTCCTCCATAACTATCTCTGCGTCGGTACCTTCTTATGATATTGTTGTCTCACTATGATCTTCATTTAAATTTCCTAATTGTTGTGTGTCCCTAACCTCTTCCCTCATTGAATTTCTCAGAAAATAAGAACTAGAATCCCCGTCTCCAGACATTGTGATAGACTAACAAACAACACTACATACAAATGTCAATTTTCAGATTCAGAAGACTTTCTAAGTCATGGCCGACACGTTGTGTGCCACTGAAATCTCTCTCTGAGGTTTTAGTTTTTTATTTGTTTGAGTGTCGAGAAATGGAGACTGGCTGATGATAAATATACTGAGAAATAATGATGGTGTGATGTGAGGGGTTTTGCACATACAAACAAAATAACCTGTAATGTACAAAGTGTGGAGTGACACAAGGTCCTGTTAATAATGTACTCTGCTGTTAGTTCTCTCTTACACATCCATAATATATTCCTCCTCTCTCCAATCACCCTAACAAACAAAACATTCACTGGTATATGTGGAGGACATATCTGGTTAAATGAGAAAGAAAATGTTTGGGGAGAAGCTAGAATGTTCTAGGGAGCCTCTACCATTTGCACGGAAAACACTAAAATATTATTCATCAGTTTTAATACTTTAAATATTATGATAATAAAAAATTTCCACACACAACAAACTCTTGCAAATATTTAATTCCCCTTGCCTGCCTAGTACATATAACACAACTAAATTTGCATTTATCAAACGTAAACACGGTTTCCACAATATAAACATGAATTATTTTAATTTCCTCTATATAACTACCAGCCAGTGAGTATGAAACTCCTTTCTATCTTAGGAGACTCTAATGGACAGAAAGTCTTCAACAAATCAAACTTTAAATTTAAATAAATTATTTTGTTGAATTACTATTTAAACTGATTTAAAACATGTCACTGCAAGACAGGATGCACAAGAGTCTTTAAAAGTGTTCCAGATAATGTGCTTATAGTTTTGCCATTATTGAAAAAAATTACAAGAGGGACTAGGCTTATACCTCTCCATAACATTACAATCCAGCAAGTATTGGGCCTCTTCTTCACCTGCTCACTTCTCTCTAATACTTTAAAACAAGTTACATATCAATATTTATTTTTGGTACACTTTATTCCAAAAAATTAAATTATCTTTTGAGCAGCATCTTAAAGTGCGACTGGTCCAGATGAAGCCCAGTCCGAGAAGAAGGAAGCCAGGCAAGCTAGCAACTCACTTCCCAGATTTGGAGTAAATTCACGCAATTTAAGTCTTCCAATTTAAGTTACTTTCAGATGAGTTCTTCATATTTTTTATCATCCCTTAGGTTATTAATCAGTGTGATCCAGGTTCACCTTGAAATAATATGTGTAATTTGTGCATAATTTTGTTTCTTTAAGGTCCTATTGTATCAACTAATTCTGAAATGTTAGATTTTATTTTTATCCTGGCTAAAAGTTCTCCATGCATTTCCAAGGAGCGTTATTATGATGTGTGTCTGCTTTGGTGGTCCATCTGAAATGATATTAAGTTTAGTTATAATTACGGTCACCACTGAATTAGTGACCTGTTATACTCTGGTAATTAGCTACTTGCAAATCCCTTGTCTTAGTCGTAAAGAGAACTTGGGGTCTAGGGTCACGATTACCAAGTGTGCTTTTGAAAGCAAATAATTGCATCACGTGCTTCTCTCCAGCAGCACAAGTTTGATTCATTAATTTCAAATAGCTTCTTGGCTGCCGTATTTCCATTATATTCTGCAAAAATAATCACATTGTGTTCTGAAGAAGCAACATAATGCACACTCTTTGTAGCTATAAATAAAGCTTTACATTTTAATCCTACAGCTCAAAAATAAAGCATGACTGATGCATGCACTATAGTTCAAAATGTCAATCGCAGCCACAATTTTTGTATTGTAAGCAGAACTGCATTGTAAACCACTGCTATTTATTTTACAGTATAATGGACAGCATCTTTGAAAGAATATTTGCAACTGTAATTAAAGTTATTCATATTTACCAATCACAGATTGATTTCATTTAAAGATAATCTTTAAACTAATTTCAATTAGCAGTATATCTCATGAAACACTACAGTAAAGCGATAGATGGCCATGCTGTTTCGCCAGCATGCAGTTGCTGCGTGATTCGCTAGATGGCTGTGCTGTTCCTTAAAGGTAAAGATACTGCATATCTCGCTAGATCCCTTTCCCCGCAAACATGCATCTGCCCAATCATTACCATGGAATTATCCATTCTTTTCTGGAAGATTCATTTCACATCAAAGAGCATGTATGCAATATGATTTTATAAAAAATTACTGCAAAAAACCATATGTCATGCATACGATTCCATAGACAGAACAAGTAACTTTTATGAACAATTTTAAATAGCAATGTTAAATGTAGCTGCTCTGCATACTTTCTCTTGCTCACTCCCTCGGAATACGAAGTGCAGTGGTTCAAGAACATCACTGGTTACCAGAAAATTTTTCCCAATCTATCTACCTTATTTTAAACATTTGAAATCATTTTTTTTTATTTAGCATGGTCACAACAACTAAAAAATTATTACTCAAAGAAAGAGTACAATTGCATCAAAATTTATTAAAATTCTTACTGAAATTAAGAGAAAGAAAAAAACAAACAGCTGCAGTCTAAATACAAAACGAAAATGTTAATGTGGCCATTAATTAAGCTCACGTCTCACGTAACTGGAAAATAAGTCAATGTTTCTACTGCTCAAAATATATTAATTTAGAATTCCACCAAAATTATTTACATTTTATCTAACTCAAAATATTAAGTTCAATCTAAAATAATTTCAATAACTTGAAAACGTTTCTCAAAATTTGTAAATTATAATTGCTCCAGTCCTAGCTGCAGTAAGCATAGCAAACTGACTTATACATCATATCACATATATTTAATATTTAAAAGTGTTCAAAATCATTAAAATAATAAAGTTGTATTTACAAAATGATTGCGTAATTGCCGATAGAGCTCTCTGGCCTTAATAACTGGATGGCATCACTCTGGAAAGTGCAGCGTCACTCACAATTCACAAGTCAAGTGGTGCTTCCACAAAGATGCTGGACAGGAATCACTAAAATAAATAAATTCCTATACATCTACGCCCTCTTATTCAAATAATGCTGCATCCTGTCCATAACTTACTACTAGGACCACAAAAATTTAACCTGTATTAGGATGGCACCGGGAATTGTCTCAATATTAATCCCGGCATTAAATACAGTGGCTGTCTTGTTCAAATACCCCACTCAGGAACTTTGCTCCCGGTAATTTTACGCATAAGCAGCACAAAAAAAATACTTATGGAAAAATAACCCGAAAATAGAGAAGAAAAAAAAAAGCACTGGAAAACTAAATGCATTTAAAAAACTGAAAAAAATATCAATTATATTATTAATATATTTTGGAAACATAAAAATGTCTTTAAAAAACCAATATTTTAATATTTTGTTTAAGAATGACTGAAAATCATATCCCTATTAAAAACTGATGGGTGGTGTAATAATACCATTAAAATTAAGTTGACACTAAAAGAAAAATGGTAATGATTGAGAATAGGGGCTTTTCTGAAGGAAACATAGTACACTCACAAAAGTAACATAAATGGGTTCTGAACAGCTTACCTTCTTTAATATTCAGGAGGGTGTAATCGTAAAATAAGCAGAACNAAAGTAACATAAATGGGTTCTGAACAGCTTACCTTCTTTAATATTCAGGAGGGTGTAATCGTAAAATAAGCAGAACGTACTAAATAAAATAGATAAAATGACGAGCAGTTCATTCTCTTTGTTTACGTCGGACACCATGATGTTGGTGAAGTAATGCTGTAGTAACGTAAACAAATGCGCATCTCGCCATCACCTTATTGGCCGTGGATGTGTAGACGTCACCGTATGTTAGTTGCAGTTTTGATGTGCGACAGTGCAGTCCATGTAGAGTGGTGTTTGTGTTGCGCACGTCAGAATCCGACCATGTGAAGATTTGTGATTTTAAAATGGAAGGTGCAAGAATGAGTGTTTCTGTGCGTAATAGTCTGCTATGTGACAGGTGTTACTTGGACGTTTTAGTAGATCACAGTGTTTTGTCGAGTGATGTAGGGTGCACGTCAGTTGAATNGTGTTACTTGGACGTTTTAGTAGATCACAGTGTTTTGTCGAGTGATGTAGGGTGCACGTCAGTTGAATTGGCAGAGGACAGTTGAATTGGCAGAGCACAGTTGTATTGTACCCGCCGCCTACCCAAGTGAGTTAATTCATATACTTCCCGTGTGTTTTACTGTTACTTTAAAACCAAAACATCCTAGATTAGACTAAAATCGTACGTTAGATGAAAACCCAACAATCCTAGGTTAGATTAAAAATGTAAAATAGTGGTTCGCTCATCTTGGGGTTAGGTTCAGTAAGGTTAGGTGGGCATATATTACAAAATTGGGTGGACAAATGTTAAATTGAGGTGTTTTTTTATTTTTTTTTTATTTTACCCAACAATTTCCCTGATCTTCATAGCCCTCCCCACTATCTTATGTGTGTTTTGTATTGGCAATACGTTAATGCCCATAGTAAATTCGTATTGTGTAATTAGTAGAGTCGAAATTTACCACTTTTCGGGATTTTTGTTGTTATTTTCGAAATAACCACTTTTCTTTACAATTACTTACGTAATTATTAAGTTTAAAGACTTTTCTGAAGGAAACGTCCTAGGTAAACAAAAGTAGCATTAATGGATTCTGCACAGCTTACCTTGCTAATATTCAGGAGGGCATCATGCTAAAATAACTANTATTGTTACATCATGGTGACGCGTCACATGTGATTTTAACGAAAGGTTTTGAACAGCTCAGTAGCCATTGTGTCATTGCCGGGGTGAGTTGTAACGTCCCAATCCGACGAATTTAAAAATGGAGAAAGCAAAAATTAGTGCTTCTGTGCATTATATTCTCCTATGAACGAGTGCTTCAGTGCGTAATATTCGGCTATGTGGCGTTTTAGTAGATCATGGCGTAATTATGCAGTTTAGAGGCTTTTCTGTGAACCCCACCCCCCACCACCCGCGCCGCCCGACCATTTCGCTCCTGAAAAGAGGTATATTTCCACTCCACTAATTACGCAGAACACGAATGTACTAGGGTCATTAACGTATGACTAATTTTGTAATACGTGCCCACCTAACCTAACAGAACTTAGCCTCACGATGAGTGAATCACTATTTTACATTTTTAAACTAACCTAGGATTGTAGGGTTTTAAACTAACCTAGGATTGTTGGGGTTTAAGCTAACCTAAGATTGTAAAGTGATAAGCTAACCTAGGATTGTAAAGTGATAAGCTAACCTAGGATAGTAGGGTTTTAAACTAAACTACAATTGTAGGGTNTAAGCTAACCTAGGATTGTAAAGTGATAAGCTAACCTAGGATAGTAGGGTTTTAAACTAAACTACAATTGTAGGGTTTTACACTAAACTATGAATGTAGGATTTTGGGGATTGAAAGGAACCGTAAAACACACCGAAAGAATATCAATAACTCACCTAGATAGCCGTCTGGTAAAATTCCTATGTCAATGGCCAATTCAACCTTACCTCAATCGACGAAACACCATGTTCCAATAAAATTTCACATACGCGAATATAACACCTGAAGCACTCGTTCATAGCCGAATATTACACATTGAAGCACTCGTTAATAGGCTAATATAATGCACAAAAGCATTCGTTTTNACACCATGTTCCAATAAAATTTCACATACGCGAATATAACACCTGAAGCACTCGTTCATAGCCGAATATTACACACTGAAGCACTCGTTAATAGGCTAATATAATGCACAAAAGCATTCGTTTTTTCTTTCTCCGTTTTAAATCCGCCAGATTAAGACGACAAGAATCGTACCGACAAAGGCGCAATGGCTTATGAACTGCATAAAATTGACCGAAAAAATGCCCGTAGTGACATCCGTGGCCGCTAGGTAGCATGGGATCAGCAATGTGCGGCCATTAATAATGGCGATCGACGTAAATACACAGGCTAAAATGTTTGTACATTTCGCAATTAAGTTAATTTTTTTAATATGTCCTACTTATTTTAACATGACCACCTCCGAAATATGAACAAGGTAAGCTGTGCAGAACACATTAATACTACTTATGTTGGTCTAAGATGTTTCTTTCAGAAAAACCCCTAAACTGCATAATTACCAACCTAGGTTAGTTTACAAATGTAAAACAGTTGTTCACCCATCGTGGGGTTAGGTTCTGTTAGGTTAGATGGGCACATATTACAAAATTAGTCATACGTTAATGCCCCTAGTATATTTGTGTTCCGCGTAATTAGTAGTCGAAATATACTATTTCCCGGGTTCTTTCGTTACAGAAAATTCACTAAACTTGATAATTACCCAGGTTTTGTACATTTCGTAGTTTTCAATTTTTAAGTATATAAACTTGAAACTTTACAAATGAAGGCGCAATTTAAGTGTNAAATTAGTAGTCGAAATATACTATTTCCCGGGTTCTTTTGTTACAGAAAATTCAATAAACTTGATAATTACCCAGGTTTTGTACATTTCGTAGTTTTCAATTTTTAAGTATATAAACTTGAAACTTTACAAATGAAGGCGCATTTTAAGTGTACTACAATTTTTCATTACCCCTTGTGCTTTTAATGTGAATTTCAGATTTTTCGGTATTAATTCGTTTGTTACTACTTTTTGTTTTTTGGCCATTTCTTGTAGGGAGAGTCTGCCGCTAATTCTTTTTTTTTTCAAAGGTTTGCTGTAACCAAAAAAAAGAATGAGACAGCTTGTAGCTGGGATTCTAAACTAACTTCGCTTTAGTTTTTTTTATAAAATAATACGCCGCCATATTGCACTAAGACAGCCTGACTCCAGAGTAAGTACAGAAATTACTGCATTCTGTGCGCACCTGTTCAGTACAAAACAGTAATTGGCAGAAGAAAACCGACTACACTCGAAGCGAGTTCCGGTAAATTGAAGACACTGTTAGTCTCTGACAACAAACGTTTCACTACAATAATTCAGCTTACCTTTACTAAGATACGATCACAACCTGTCTCCGATTTTATACACAATGCTTTCATTGGTTCCATTTTACAGATTTAGAATTAAAATAAATTTACAATCAGTATAGTCTGGAATCCTTTACACTAACATTGGGAAAGGAAACAACTACGATATTAATATAAACACCATAGAGCAAGGAGTATATCATAGAACGGAATCTTCCGCTTTAAAATGCTGTTCACTGTTTGCAGCGCAACTAGTACAAACGGATGTTTTTTATTTTTTTTATAACTCTGTTGATCGCAAAGGTTGTCTAGAGTACAACGTGGACATGTAATATGTCTGTTTGTGAAATGCATTTTTAGCACATACATTTGTTACGCTTGAAAAATCGATCTCTGTATAGGTTTAAATGTGAATTTAATTTCCAAATTACGAAATGTTACAAACATAAAAAATTTACACTTTTCCTCACATATTTGCAATCGTTCACTAGTACCTGTTTATGTTAATATCGCTTAGGTAGTATTTAATTTGTTGGAATTATTATTTAAATGAAAAAACTATATGTTATTCTTTGAAAACCCTTTGGTTTGTGCTACGGATCAAAGAGCATGATGTAATGAGCAAGACTTAGCGCTCCCAGGTTAGGCCTTACTTATTAGGACCATTACACAATTAAAAACCTTAACATTTTGCTTTGAATTTGCTTCCCGACATTTTGTTTCGTTTGGTACTTTTCACACTGGAACTGTCATAGGTAAAGTCAAGCAACCTTGACTTTACGATTTCAAAAAGTTGACATTTAAGTCAAAGTCAAGCCGCCAGAAATTGTCCAAGATCATTTTACATTCTGATTGGGCCATTGGTGACTGAACGGTTCTTACTCCAATTATTGCAAAAGATAAATTGATTAAAGTACATTATACATCTCAAATTAAAATATATATATATATATATATATATATAATTAAATTATGGTTTGCGCATGGTTTCAAAATTATAAAGAATTTTTTTATGCCGGATTAAAAATGTACTGCTTTGGTCTTATCTCTCTTTGATTAAATGCTGTTGAACTTTATTGTCTTCAAGATCTCTGAGGATCAAACTTACATAACGGTTTACTTGCATCTGGACACTCGTCACAGGTATTTTCTCTGTAGCTATCGTTTTTGCTAAATTAATCTGTTAATAGTCGTTTCATGCTTGGAATATAGAATATACTATACTCAGTTGGCAACCTCATGCTACCAAATAAAACTATAAATATATATATAAAATCCTCTCTGTGTGCCAATCTGTAAAATTCCTCATTCAATTTAAAAGAGACTTAAGTAACACATTCTCACTCTCATTGCAATCAGTCCATGACAGAAACCCCTGCTGATGGTGGGGTTATATAATACCACCACAGTCACTCCGTGCTTGTCTTAAGAAGCGACTAATTGGGATGCAGTCGGGATCTGAAATTTGTTGGAACAATCATCTCATGCTTCTTTCTTAGTCTTTTTCTATTTCTTCATCCTTTTTCTTTCCATCTCATCAGGTCGCATTTTCCTTCTCTACTGCATCGTCTCAGGCCAGGGCGATGTCCTTAATCCTAATAAGTGTCTGTCCTCACGAATGTCCTACAAAATTTGTTAACATACATGGTGCCTTTGTTGGTGATGGTCTAGTGAACCCTTCTCATTGGGCCAGCAGGCAAATTTAGGTGCGGAGCCTGTATTCAAATACATGTACACTCACTTAGAAACAATTGGTGCCTTAGGGTGTCATGGCAGACTAGCCCGTGCTCCTAAACCTGCCGGGAAGACATGTTACCTGAGGAGGCCGGTGTTATGAACCACAAGTCCCCCTAACTGGGACCAAAATGTGTCCTCTAAAGTGGGGAGCCTGGGATGTTTTCCGAGGTGGAGGAATAAAACTGGCCTCGCTAAGGATGCACAATGTTTCCCTTGTTTGCCCTGGTGTACACTTCGGTGTGCTACTGGGGCAGTTATTTGCATTGAATAGTGGCGAAGGGTAGCTGTTTCTAAGTNCCCTGGTGTACACTTTGGTGTGCTACTGTGGCAGTTATTTGCATTGAATAGTGGCGAAGGGTAGCTGTTTCTAAGTACTGTTTAGGTCTGTGAATTGTAGGTCCCCCTCCTAATGGCACAGCCCTTGAGGTGTTTTATCTGCTGGCTTCTTTTCTCCCCCCACCCCCCCAAACCGCATACTGAGGACGACGAGTCCCAGTACAGGGAGCCTACACAATGGCTTCTAAAAGCACTCCAAAAATGTGTGGCACCCTCAACAGCCACTTAAAATAGCACTTCAATGATGATGCTGGTAGCGATTCGGATTCCCAAGTGTCCCTCAACTCCAGCAAGAACATTATCTGGTGTCCTGACCTCATTAATAACATGGAAAAATAGATATTTCATGAGTTGCAAACTCAGTATATCGTTGAAGCTCGCCATGTGCTGAAGACTACTGATGGTGTTTAGTCCTCTACAGCTATTCTCACCTTGACTTTTGGTGTGCGTGAACCATCCGTTATCAAAGTGGGGTACTTGAATGTGTGTGTTAAGCAGTTTTTTCCTGCTCCTCTACGTTGCTACAACTTCCAAAAGTTTGGTCATTTCTCTGCAGAACATCGGAATCCACAAGCTTATCTAAAGTGCGCTGACACACCACATCCAGATACTATTTTGTTTAGCGAACCACTGATGTGTGTAAACTGCAGCAAAAGACATCCAGTTGGGTTGAAGGAGTGCACTGTGTACCAGGAGGAGTAGGCTGTTATATGAATTTGTGCTACAAACAAGGTTTATTGTTAAGGAATGGAAATGTTTCCATGCTCTCCAGAGCCCGAGGCCTTCTGTTACCTAAAGTGCTGTTGCCACTGCTCGACCAGGAGTTAAGGATGCGTGCAGACAGACAGTCGATGTGGCTGCCCAGACTGAAATGTCTGTGAGTACACCGAAGCCACAGGGAGTACAGATGACCAGGACCATGTCTGTAGGTACACAGTGTAGGCCAGCAGAAAAAAACAGTCAAAAACTTCTGTTAGCATATATTGTCAGGAAGCTGCTATGAAAAAATTCGATAAGCCAAAGACTCCATCCCTTACATCCCTTCCTGCAAGTGACCATGATTTGCAGGATCCCATCAACTCGCCGACTCGCCGTATTGTCTTCTAGGAGCAAGAAGCGGAGATGAAAGTTGATGTCGATTCAAATAACACTGGTGAAAGTTCAGGGGGCTTTAAGCCAGTGATCAACAGATATAGAGACACATTGAAGTAATTGTTTCCACACACTTTTTTCCCATAACTCATGTCACTCATACAGTAGAACTGCCAAGGTTATTTTAATAATCTGAAAGAAATGAAACAGCTTCTAGTGTCCCTCACCCCCGCAGTAATTTGCCTTCAGGAAACACACTTTCACCTCAGTGATACAGCCTACCTTCGAGGTGATACGATTTACCACCTGGATAACGTGTTGATGGACCGTGCCTGTGGCATTGTGGTGAAGGATTCTGTTTACCTTGANATACGATTTACCACCTGGATAACGTGTTGATGGACCGTGCCTGTGGCATTGTGGTGAAGGATTCTGTTTACCTTGAATTTGTTGCCCTTTCCACTGCTCTCTAGGCAGTGGAAGTCAAGACTTTCCTCTGTATGTTTGTCACTATTTGTAGCATATATGTACCTTATGCCAGTGCTCAGTTTAACTGATTGTGGGG
Organism: Clitarchus hookeri; assembly: GCA_002778355.1. Lineage (NCBI taxonomy): Eukaryota > Metazoa > Arthropoda > Insecta > Phasmatodea > Phasmatidae > Clitarchus > Clitarchus hookeri. The sequence goes on from NQII01009126.1 coordinate 13,841, forward strand.
GGGTTTCATCTCAGCTCCTGCCTCCATTTCTGATCATTGGTGACTTCAACACTCACAATCAAATCTGGGGCTCTGACCACAGGGTGGTCGGGGTCGTGTAGTCGAGTCGTGGCTCATCGGGTTTAAAATTGCTTTTTTGAACACTGGAACACCTATGCACTTCACCATCCAAACTGTCACTTAGTCTTGTATTGCTCTCTCTTTCTGTAGCCCAGCTTTTGTCACCTACTTCGATTAGTCTGTACACCCAGATCTCTGTGGGAGTGTGTCATTTGCTGCCCTCCCCATACCATCTCGGTGGGTACCTAAAGAAGCTGACTGAGCTTATTTCAAGTGTTCCCTTCATTTCGCTACAGAGGTTCCCCATGATGTGAACATGGCAGTGGAACTAGTCAACTCTATCGTCGTGTCAGCTGAGGAGGCTGCTGTTCCTTAGTCTTCACCTCGTGGTCGTAGGTGAGTTCCTTGGTGGGAGCTAATCTGGAGTTCTTCCGCGTCTGTCGGGCTTGGGTAAGGCGTGTCATCAAGGACAGCAGGCGGATATCCTGGAGAGATTTTATTTCATCGTTAATGGTANTCGGGCTTGGGTAAGGCGTGTCATCAAGGACAGCAGGCGGATATCCTGGAGAGATTTTATTTCATCGTTAATGGTATGTGATACCAGTAAGTTTATCTTGGACAATGTTTGTAAGCTGTGCAGACAATCTCTCAGCACTCATATTACCTTCCTTCGTCTCAATAACAGTATTGTTACTGATGTGGCAAACATAGCAGATATTTTGGGTTAGTATTTTTCAGATGTTTAGAGAAGTGTGCATTACACTCTCTCATTTCGAGCCATCAAGATGTGAGTAGGACTACAATCAAACTTTCACGCTTCTTGAGTTGGAGTAGTCTTTATCATGCTCGAANAGCCATCAAGAAGTGAGTAGGACTACAATCAAACTTTCACGCTTCTTGAGTTGGAGTAGTCTTTATCATGCTCGAAGCACACATCTGTTGGGCCCGACAATATCCATTATTCTATGATGCAACACCCCCCACTCTACTGGAAACTGTTTTGGCTGAGGATCTTTAATAACATTTGGACTTCAGGTGTGTTTCCTTTCAAGTGGTGCGAATACACCCTTGTACCAATTTTGNTGTTTCCTTTCAAGTGGTACGAATACACCCTTGTACCAATTTTGAAACCAGGGAAGGTGATAGGAGATATTTTCAGCTATAGGCCTATTTGCCTCACCAGCTGTGTATGTAATACCACAGAGTGTATGGTTAATGCACATCAGATGTACTGCCTTGAGAACTGGCAGCTTTTACCGACTCTTCGATGTGGTTTTCACCGAAATCTTTATGCGGTGTATCATTTAGACAGCATGGAGGATGCCATACAGACCGCCTTTCTGCGGGGGCAGCACCTCCTTGCTGTATTCTTCGACTTGGAGGAGNCAGCATGGAGGATGCCATACAGACCGCCTTTCTGCGGGGGCAGCACCTCCTTGCTGTATTCTTCGACTTGGAGGAGTGTGAAACAACATGGCCACATTGTATCTTGCGACAGCTTTCTAATTGGGGGTTTCGTGGACATATTCCTACATTTATACAGCAATTTATGTTCTTCTGCTACTTCAGAGTTCGCAAAGGTTTTTACCTACTCTCGGGAATTTGTTCAGGAAATGGTGTGCCACAAGGAAGCATTTTGAGTGTCACTGTGTTGGCCATCGCTATCAATGTCACTGTTTCAGCCGTTCGGCCACCTGTGTACGATGTGCTATATGTAGATGACTTTACCATCTTCTTCCTAGCTGTATGTGTATGTATAGCAAAAACATTATATCCAGCTGGCCGTCCACTGCCTTGGCGACTGGGCAGACAGCCGTGGTTTCCACTTTTCCACAGCCAATACACAGGTCGCCCACTTCTGTCGAATACGTGGCATGTTTCCTTTTACTAAGGTGGTTTTGTATGCCTCTATTTTGCTGGTTTCAAACACTGTCACATTTTTAGGCCTTTTGTTTGTTTCTAAACTCTTTTGAGGGAGTCATATTCAGTCCCTGAAATCTCGTCGTGCACTGGACCTTAATCTTTTGAAAACATTGAATGGTCGTGACTGGGGTGCTGACACAGTACCCATCTTCGACTGTATCGTGCCCTGGTCCGTAGAACACTCGACTACAGCTGTGTAGTTTATTCTTCTGCTAGGCCGTCTGTGTTGAAATCACTGACAAGTGTTCGTATTGCGACTGGGGCTTTTCACACGAGCTCTGTTATAAGTACTTGTGCCATGGCTGGTGAACCCACTCTACATTACACTCACGACGAACTGCTTCTTTCCTACGGGGTGTGGGTGCGTTCGGAATCCTTGAACCTACACCACAATGCTTTCCTCCATCCGCCACATGGAGGCTCCACTCGGCCATGTTCTCCTCATCTGGCATCTGTCCGCATTGCACATGCCCTGGGGTGGTACGACTTACCCCTGTGTGAGTTGCCTTTAACTCGCAGTGAACAGACATGGCTGGCTACATCGGTTGAGATTCACCTCGACCTTGCAGTATTTCCTAAAATGACCTCTGAGCCTGTTTTTTACATGGGCCTTTTCGTTGATCTTGTTTATTTTGTGTTCCATGGTTTTATTTGCATTTTCACTAATGGTCTCAAATAAGATATCTCGACTGGGTACGCCTTTGTTATTGCTGATTCCCAGTATCTTTTTGGACTTCATCCATCTTTCATTATTTTAACTGCAGACCTTTTAACTTTTTTTTAAGGTTCTATGTTTTATCAGTAGGGGGTTTCACCGTAGATGCCTTGTGCATTCTGATTTAATGAGTGCCTTGATAGCCATTCAATCTGGCTCAACAGATGACCTGCATGTCTGTGTGTTCCAGGGAATGTGGGCATCCCTGCGAATGATGCAGCAGACAGCAGCCAAAGATGCATGCAGCCCTCCACTCTGCGATCCTCGTGTCCGTGTATGCGATGTGTTGCATGCGGTCCATGGCCTTGACTAGCATGCTTGGCAGCGGGAGTGGTCTTCTCTCCTGCTGTCCAGAAAGTTACGGGCCACTTCTGACCCATCAATATGCTCTCGTCCTATTGTTTCGTGCACCTGCAGGGAAGATGTTGTGCTTTCTCGCCTTCGCAACGGGCACACTTGTATAATGCACAATTATCTGATTCGTAGCAATTTCTCTCCTGAGCGTGATGACTGTGTGGCACATTCTAGTGGAGTGTCGAAGGTATGACCAGGTCCGTCACACTTATAATGTTCCTAATGAGCTAGGGCGAATGCTGGGTGATGGGAGTACGTCTTGGAGCGACCGATTCCCATTTTTACATGCAATGAGTCTTTTTAATGTGTTGTGATTGGTTTTTGTTCTTGTGTTATTGCCGATTTGGAATATTTGATCCAGTTTTCTTTGTTTTGATTAATCCTTTGTTTTCTGTGAAGTTTTTTTATCTGTTTTTACCTGGCCTTTATTTTTGCCACCTATGACAGTTTTTTTCTTTACTGTCCTTTGTTTTTGCCTCCTGTTGTGGTTTTTACTTGTCCTTTATTTTTCCTCCTGTGGAGATTTTTAATATGTTTTGGTCTTAACTTCATGTGGGCCATAATTACCTCGATTTAGAGCGCCCCACTTTCCTACTCACTACAAAATGACAGAAAAAAAATATGTTATTTGTATGTGGCAAATTAAAGCCGTTCAAAAATATTAACTGAAATTATTAAGCACTTGCATGAAACACTGNTTGGAATATTTGATCCAGTTTTCTTTGTTTTGATTAATCCTTTGTTTCCTGTGAAGTTTTTTTATCTGTTTTTACATGGCCTTTATTTTTGCCACCTATGGCAGTTTTTTTTTCTTTACTGTCCTTTGTTTTTGCCTCCTGTTGTGGTTTTTACCTGTCCTTTGTTTTTTCCTCCTGTGGAGATTTTTAGTATGTTTTGGTTTTAACTTCATGTGGGCCATAATGACCTCGATTTAGAGCGCCCCACTTTCCTACTCACTACGACATGACAGAAAAAAAATGTTATTTGTATGTGGCAAACTAAAGCCGTTCAAAAATATTAACTGAAATTATTAAGCACTTGCATGAAATACTGCACAAGATATAAAAATTTGAAAATAGTTTTTGCAAATGCATATTTTGGATTTTGCACTTTCTGCTGCATATAAAAATGCAATACTCTCTAAACCAATGTGGGCTATGCAAATAACATTGTAGCTCCTCATAATGTCTACGGCTGACACAACAAACAAAATGGCTTCCATATGTCAGAACAGTTGTGGTGGAGGGATACATTAGCTGAGCCACAACAATAGCACTACTTTCTTAGAACTGTAAAAAAATCGGCCTTCGTAAATTAAGCAAAGGTTAAATGTTCTACTCAGCTAATCTTTTAGTAAAATATACAGTAAAAATGCAAGTGGATAGGAGAGTTTACCATAACAACAAACAAGAGACGGCTTGTTGTAGACGGCCTCCTTGAATTTGAATCCTGTGTAAACGAGACAAGCCATCACTGGACTACTTACATGGCAAATGAAGTTCGTGACGTAGTGTTACATTTCACACATAACACAGAAGCTACAAGCCACCCAGGTGCACAGCAAACCCACCATAATGCACAAATACACCTTTATTGGCCAGGCGTTTCACCTGATACCCACAAATATGGACGTGTGTGTGTTTACCATGTAATTGTCTGAAAAGCCAGCACACCGACGGCACATATCTAAAATGCACCAGAGTTGCCAACTGAAAGCTTTGAGATAGTTGCCCTAGATCTCATGGGACCATATTCTCATACTGCCACAGGGAAGAGATTTGTGCTAGTGGTAACAGGATTATTCTCTAGATGGGTGGCGGCCTACCTGATATCCAGTGCCCGAGCAAAGTGCACAGCAAAACAGTTAGAAACTGAATTTTTCACACAATGGGGANCTTGTTGTAGACGGCCTCCTTGAATTTGAATCCTGTGTAAACGAGACAAGCCATCACTGGACTACTTACATGGCAAATGAAGTTCGTGACGTGGTGTTACATTTCACACATAACACAGAAGCTACAAGCCACCCAGGTGCACGGCAAACCCACCATAATGCACAAATACACCTTTANATTTCACACATAACACAGAAGCTACAAGCCACCCAGGTGCACGGCAAACCCACCATAATGCACAAATACACCTTTATTGGCCAGGCGTTTCACCTGATACCCATAAATATGGACGTGTGTGTGTTTACCATGTAATTGTCTGAAAAGCCAGCACACCGGTGGCACACATCTAAAATTCACCAGAGTTGCCAACTGAAAGCTTTGAGATAGTTGCCCTAGATATCATGGGACCATACCCTCATACTGCCACAGGGAAGAGATTTGTGCTAGTGGTAACAGGATTATTCTCTAGATGGGTGGAGGCCTACCTGATATCCAATGCCCGAGCAAAGTGCACAGCAAAACAGTTAGAAACTGAATTTTTCACACAATGGGGATACCCGCGCGCAGGGCTATCAGACAACAGTACACAATTTACCGGACCAAAGTGGTGTGTGTGTGTGGCAAGAGATTGGGTGTATTGAATAATAATACTGCCATTTATCATCCACGCGCTAACCCAACCGAAAGAAGAAACCAAGATCTCAAATCTTAGCTTCGGTTGTGGGTGGGTGATACCCATGCATCCTGAGCCGACCACCTGCCTACAGCGCTGTTTACATTGCACACTCACACCAACCTAGCCACTGGAAAAACTCCAAGGCGAGGTCAGTGACCCAGAGGGCAGCAGAGCATGATGGTGCCAAAGGGGACGAGCATCAATTAAAATACATTGCACAGTGGTTGCCTACCATGTGTCCACCTGCCGCACTACAGCCAGGCCAACTGGTTTATGTGTGCTCTCACCATCTGTCTGCAGTGGATAAGAATTTTTGTGCAGGCCTCGCGCCATAGTTGAGTGGGCCGCACATCATTCTTAGTCGTTAAGGCAAGTCCACCTAACTGGTGTGTGTGGGGAGATGGCACCGCAACCCGGGTCCAAGNGCACTGCAACCCGGGTCCACGGGGATGATTTACATCACACCAACGTCCACACCAGTGGTGCCACTATGGACGCCCCTGCAGCATCCACCAGTTGACGTTCCAGCTACACCACCATCACTTGCGAGCGACTACCTAGGATGCACCATTTTCGTTTAAAACGAACACAAAAAAAAATTTACTGCAGCAATACAGCGCCTAGTATGCAGGAAATACTACCTACATGCATGTATGGCCACTGCACAGCCGATGGTGGCTGACAATAATAACACCTACTGTAAACAACGCATACCATACATTAATAAGCATAAAAATGCACAACTGTTCGTTTCTGGCGACAGTAAGGGGGTGATTCTATGCAGGAAGTAAAGATAATGGTATTGCCTGTGCACCTGGTACTGTATCGCTGCTGCTGTGTACTGTGTGGGCTTTTGAACATTGAAACATTTGGTACTGCAGCATAGAGCAATGCCATCACAACACATAATTTTTAAGTGTTATGAAGTAACACAGTGCACTTGACAACAAAATCTATGGTATTCCATACGTTTTATTGTAGAAACATCAATCACAAACACTGTTATAGGAAAGGCTTCATGGTATCGGCCCCCAAATACGACGTACAGTTCACATCACCGCACCAATTGTCGGACGCGTTTGATAACACCCACATTGTCCCGAATAATGCCAGTAACTGCAACGATGCGGGCAACAAGGTCCTCTTCGCATTCCACCGCGTTATGTACACCAGAATGCGCACATAACCCCACAAGAAAAAGGCCAAATAATTGATATCAGGGGATCGTGGAGGCCAGGTATCAGGACACCCACAACTTATCCATCGTCCAGGAAATATGTGATTCAGGTGATCACGAACTGTGGGCGGGGAGCCATCGTACTGGTACCACAAGGCCGCTTGTGTTTGTAACGGGATCACTTTGAGTAGTCGGAAGAGTTTCCCGAGCAACATGTTATGTTTTACGCCGACCCAGACGCTGGCATTGAGTCGTCGTTGATCCCCGTGGACGAATGGGATGTGAGGATTAACATCTGCCCACACTTGTGGATATTTCGAAAATTCTGTATACCATCACGTTGAAAGGAAGCCTCATCAGTGAAGAGAATGTATCTGTCAGTCAGGCTGTGTTCTATGTTGTTCCAGAAATCATGCTGCAAACTCCACACGTCGTGGATAATCCACAGGACCCGCGGCAGACACACGTTGTACGAGGGTTGTTCGGGAAGCAAGGTCCGATTTCTTATAAAACATAAACCATCACAGATTTTTCAAAAAACCTTTTTTATTACATGTTGCTCTATTTTTCTACATAATTTCCATATTTGTTTAAAAATTTGTCATAACGTTTTACGAGCTTTTGTATGCCTGAGTCATACATGTATGCCGCCTGTGAGGATAACCTGTCTGTAACTGCTTCTTTCTTCTCGTCCTCTGTGGCGAAGCGTTTAACGCCGAGAAACGCCTTTAGGTAGAAGAACAAGTGAAAATCGCTCGGCGCCAAGTCTGGACTGTATGGTGGGTGGTCAATCTGTTCCCATTCAAAAGATCTGATCAGATTTTGGGTGTGAATGGCAGAATGTGGTCTGGAATTGTCATACATCAACAAAACTCCAGACATCAGAAGGCCACATCGTTTGTTTCGTATTGCAAGTCAAAGATTAGTCAGGGTAGCGCAGTAGACGGCTGTATTGATTGTTGTCTCTTGCTGCATAAACTCGACTAACAAGACTCCATGTCCATCCCAAAACACGGTTGACATAACCTTGCAGGTTGAGATTGTCCGTTTGACCTTGACTTTGACTGATAATGTCGGATGACGCCATTCCATTGACTGACGTTTAGACTCTGGGGTCATGTGAGAAAACCACGTCTCGTCCCCTGTGACAATCTTCTCAAAAAATTGATCATCTTCCTTAAGATATCGGCCCAAAAATCAAAAGCACAAGACATTATTTTCATTTGGTATATCTGAGTAAGCAGCCTGGGAACCCAACATGTGCACAATTTGTTAAATTGCAAATTTTCAGAGACAATTTTTGCAAAGTTGTTCTAACCATATTCGGAAATTCCAATGTTTAAGTTGAAATAGTGAATCAATGGTCTTCATGCATCTTTTCATCCACGGCTTTGACCAAATCTTCTGTGATCACTGATGGTTGGCCTGATCACGGTTAATCATTGACATTTTCCTATCCATCCTTGAAAGTTCTCACCCACTTACGCACTTTGCTGTCACTCATCACATTGGGGCCATACACTTGACCTATCTGTTGATGAACTTCCGCTGCTGAAACGTTCCTTGATATCAAGAACCGAATCACTGACCATATTTCACAGTCGGCGGGCTGATCAATTGTTTTAAATATTTTTAACTGACACTGTAAACAGCACACTGCAACATTACCAATGCAAATGGCATTGTTTGACGAGCAATGCATGCCAGGAGTCGGTGCGCATGTGCGTTACAATATTCGCGCGACATTCGATTAGCTATGGCGATTCGGACCTTACTTTCCGGATAACCCTCGTACATGGAACGGATGCAGTAATTGTTCCTGAAGCACTCGACCAATGGTGCAGCAGCTTCTGTTGGGTATTCTCGCAACAGTATGCGTACTAACATGTGAGTTATTCTCAACATGTCTCAACACATTATCATCACACCTGGCTGACCTTGTGGTCCATCTCTGGCCTGCATTCAGTCGTGTCACCTCCAAACTTCCACATTCTCTCAAACATCGCTCCACAGATGCAAATGTGGTGTGGTGGGGCTGCTGTCTATGCGGAAATTGATTACTGTACATTCTTTACGCTTTTTGTCCATTTACCTCTGCCGCAATGTACAGGAGTAACACATCTGTTGGTTCCAGCCACGTAAATTGTTCCATTTTATAGACACAACATGCACCATGACTAACAGAAATATAGGCGATACATTATGGAGTGCTCAGATACTTTATACAATTTGTCTGGATGTTTAATGGGCCTCATTCGCTATAGAACCGTGATAACTGTCAGGCCAGCATGGAGTTGAAAAAGTCAAACCGTACAGAGCTGCCTAGTGTGGTATTAGTGCCAGACATGTAGTCCACCCGACCAGCCTGTACCCACATGTTTTATACTACTTGCTGTATGACACCTCGTTAGATGTTTGCTCGCAACCGAATGGACTGACACTGTTGCATTATGTTAACATTACTTTCAATTTTTGACATATCATTTGTCAAAGGTAACACATATTCACAAGCTAATAATACAGTATGGATACATGCATGTCTTTTGTTTGGGCATGTAATGTCTTGTCGAAAACAGGAACATACAACTAGGCACTTGAAATGGGCTGAAGAAGGATTCGGCCATGGTCTTTATTAAGGAAACAATCCAGCATTTGCCTGGAGTGACATTGGGAAAGCATGGTAAACCGAATTCTGGATCGCCTGACCAAGATTTGAACCCACAACTTCCTGAATGCGAGTCCAACATGTTACTGTTGCCCCACTTCGCCCGGGTCCCTGATTTATTAATAATGGGTGATGTTTATACGAACCTTCAGGACTCATAAACGTTTGATGCTTGTTTATATAACCTAGGTAACACACAGAGCCTCTAGTCACAACTGCCTAGACCACCGATTTCGTACGAAACATGCAGCCACACATGTCCCGGTGCATAAACTATAGTCTTTAGAGTACACAGCACATTTTTTCTCCACAAGATTGTCATGTTGTGTGTGGTAGTTTTCTGGATCGCCACAATAAGAAATGTAAAAAGGCTGCTGGTTTTTCTTTCTTCTATGAAAACTTTTCTGAGTTGTTAATGTTGCCCCTTTTTTATTGTAAAAGTTAAAACGTGGTTCCCAGCAATTTCATTAGATATTTTTACAAAAGTAAATATGCATGATAATTTCTGGCTGTCTGCTCAGTACTATCAATGCTGTTGTACTCTTCAGCCAAAGAAAATGGGCGTTACTGTACCACAAACCAAAAATTCATTAATCCCATTTACATACACATACACAAATTTGCAAACTAATTTATACTAGCATATAGCTGACAGGGATGTTTCATGGTGGTTATAAAAAATACAAAATGACTGGAAAATACAAACAGTTACTTGCTTCACTAGAACCAACAACATAATAGCAGGACACGTGAAATTGGAAATGTGTTCATTTTTGTAAAGTTGAATATTTTTGAAAAAAAAATTTTTGGTTAGTAAATTAATGGATTTGAATAACTGACACATGGTTTGGCCTTGGCTTAATGTAGCTGTTGCACACACTACAATTTCCTTTCCAGTCTTCTCCAAAAAATAAATAACTTAAAAAATATGTAGTAGTTCAAATACTGAGAAAAGTATACAAAAATTGTTTTTTACAGACAACATTTAGTTGTGTACAATTATGTAACTATTTTTACTTATAAATAAAAAAAAAAAATGTAATTAGTAACAGTTTTGTCGCACTGTGCACATGCAGCAGTGGCATAGGCATGGCATTATCATCTAGGTTTGCCCAGTGCAGTTTCTTCCCTTATATCAGTACAAAAAACTGGATCATAGCTATTTCAAAAGAAAAATTAGATTAATGCATTTTTGCCTCCAATCCATCTGTGAAAATAAAAGTTAAGACTTGTTCACACACAGCGTCCTCTACCTTGCTTCCTGTAGAAATGCCTACACCGCGGTTGTAAGCCACTTAGAGCTGACAGTGCAGTTGCAATGTTATAGTAAGGCGAGTCACGGCATACTGCAGCACAACATATATGTTGTCACTTTTGTGACAATTAAGTAGTACCAGCCAGCGAGTACCTCTGCCGCTGTCTTTTTTTAATGGCATTAGTAGCCTGGCGACCTAATTTTGTCATTTCTTAAGTTCGAAATTGTGACGTTTCCGTGCTTCACTAACATTTGGGGCATACACTTTTGTATGAATGTATTGAAGAAAATGAATGTTAAAGTTGTGTGGTATGTAATTTACAATTTTCTTTACACTACTAATACTAGATTAGCCTGCGGCAGTATGTTACAAAAAGATTAGTAGTTGACACAGCTACAGTCCTACAATTAATAACTTTTGTCCTTGTTGGATGATGTGCATTAATAAGGACTGTATGCACAAGGAGGGTGTTTCAGGTGTTCCACCCCCTTTTATAAACTTGACATTACAAAAAAATATTTTCACTTCATAAACAATATGAAGAGATTAAGGGAACAGGTTTACACTAGTATACCCTAGTCAAATGTGCATAGAATAGTAAAAGTAATCTTCTTATATGTCCTTCCTGTTATTTATTTTATATATGGCTAGTGACATTGGACAGGCTCATTGTACCAATGTGTTATGTATGGTTGTCTACTGTTAGAGGAAACTCCTTCTCTCAGCTCCATTTCCAACAAAAGCGGAACAACAGTTCCAAGGTAAAACTCGTGCACAGTAGTAAGTGGATGATTCTGAGAGCTAGCTAAAGCTTGTGTTTAGAATGAACTACTCCTGACTCCAGTTTTACTGTTGTGATCTGTGATTGCGACGTAAAATCAGAAGGGAATGGAAAACACTATGTTTAAATACTTAAAGATAAACAGAAAACTGATAGTATAAACCGATAACCTACCTTTAACAAAAATGATACACTAACAAAATTCATTAGTATTTTACATGTCACTGTAACTTTATCACAAATTGGGTACTTGTATAATTAAAAAATTATACTCTAANATTCATTAGTATTTTACATGTCACTGTAACTTTATCACAAATTGGGTACTTGTATAATTAAAAAATTATACTCTAACAGTAAGTTATATTTAAACACACCCAATATAAACATCCTGCATATGGATTGGCAGTAATAAAATTTTGGTGGAAATTATAATGCAGAATAATTTCTCTTCTTGCAGTGTACAGTAACTCCCACATGCTTCACTAGACATTTATATAAAGTATTTAAATGTACCATGCACAAGCACTCAAATAACTTATGCATAACAAAAAACAGTATTACAAAATATTAACAACAAATTTTTCTCATATGAAATATTCATACTACAAAATAAGTTTTCATAAAATATCATGGTCGCACAAATATTCGGCCATCCAAAAGTGCAAGTAAGTATATTGTGCTAAACATGTTCAGCTTCAACAAACAATATATAGTCTCATTTTAAGCAAATAATAAAAATTCACTACAAAACAGCACAGTTGTGAGTTTGGAAGTTAAGTGTGACAGTTTGGATGGTGAAGTGCATTGGTGTTCCAGTGTTCAAAAAAGCAATATTAAACCCGATGAGCAACGACTCGACTACACGACCCCGACCACTCTATGGTCAGAGCCCCATATCTGATTGTGAGTGCTGAAGTCACCAATGACCAGAAATGGAGGTGGTAGCTGAGATGAAACATCCTCACTATCAGCTAAGCTGACACACTGGTGTGGGGTACATATATGCTACAAATAGTGACAAACATACCGAGGAAAGCCTTGACTGCCACTGCCTAGAGAGCAGTGCAAAGGGCAACAACTTCAAGGTAAACAGAATCCTTCACCACAATGCATACACTATTACAGGCACGGTCCATCAACACGTTATCCAGGTGGTAAAACACATGACTTAGAAAGCCAGGCCGTATCACTGAGGTGAAAGTGTGTTTCCTGAAGGCAAATGACTGCAGGGGTGAGGGACACTACAAGCTGTTTCAGTTCTTTAAAATTATTGAAATAACATCCTTCCAGTTCCACTGTATGAGTGACATGAGTTATGGAAAGAAAGTGTGCAGAAACAATTACTTCAATGTGCCTCTATATCTGTTTATCACTGGCTTAAAGCTCTCTGAACCTTCACCAGTGTTATTTGAATCGACATCAACCGTCATCTACACTTCTGGTTCCGAGGAGACAATACGGCGAGTTGATGTGATCCTGCAAATCATGGTCACTTGCCGGAAGGGATGTAAGGGATGGAGTCTTTGGCTTATCGAATTTTTTCATAGCAGCTTCCTGACAATATATGCCAACAACAGAAGGTTTTGACTGTTTTTTTTTTCGCTGGCCTACACTGTGTACCTACAGACATGTTCCTGGTCATCTGGACTCCCTGTGGCTTCAGTGTACTCACAGACATTTCAGTCTGGGCAGCCACATCGTCTGTCTGTGTACATGCATCCTTAACTCATGGTCGAGCAGTGGCAACAGCACTGCAGGTAACAGAAGGCCGCGGGCCCTGGAGAGCATGGAAACATTTCCATTCCTCAACAATAAACCTTGTTTGTAGCACAAATTCATATAAAAGCATACTCCTCCTGGTACACACTGCACTCCTTCAACCCAACTGGATGTCTTTTGCTGCAGTTTACACACATCAGTGGTTNACACTGCACTCCTTCAACCCAACTGGATGTCTTTTGCTGCAGTTTACACACATCAGTGGTTCGCTGCACAGAGTAGTATCTGGATGCGGTGTGTCAGCACACTTTAGATAAGCTTGTGAATTCCGATATTTGCAGAGAAATGACCAAACTTTTGGCAGTTGTAGCAATGTAGAGGAGCAGGAATAAACTGCTCAACACACACATTCAAGTACTCCACTTTGATAACGGATGGTTCACGCACACCAAAAGTCAAGGTGAGAGTAGCTGTAGAGGACTAAACACCATCAGTAGTCTTCAGCATATGGCGAACTTCAACGATATACTGAGTTTGCAACTCATGAAATATCTATTTTTCCATGTTATTAATGAGGTCAGGACACCAGATAATGTTCTTGCTGGAGTTGAGGGACACTTGGGACTTGACCACAACAGGGAACTTTTCAAATTCCCCACCGAATGTCTACATCATCAAGATACATCTCGAATGGGCAGTATTAGATGTCTCAACCAGAAGCTCGTGCCTTTTGCTGNGAATGTCTACATCATCAAGATACATCTCGAATGGGCAGTATTAGATGTCTCAACCAGAAGCTCGTGCCTTTTGCTGATTCTCTTACAATCCACAACAGGATCACCAGCTGCTCCATCAATGACTTTTTGTAATTAAAATGGCAACACCTTTTCAATAGTGTGCCTTTCCAATCCTCGGATAACCAGAAACATGATGGAACAGGTAATTTAATATTGGTAGACTGATGCAATACNGTGTGCCTTTCCAATCCTCGGATAACCAGAAACATGATGGAACAGGTAATTTAATATTGGTAGACTGATGCAATACAGAATCACAATCCGAATCGCTACCAGCATCATCATTGAAGTGCTATTTTAAGTGGCTGTTGAGGGTGCCATCCATTTTTGGAGTGCTTTTAGAAGCCATTGTGTAGGCTCCCTGTTCTTGGATTCATCGGCCTCAGTATACTGCTCGGGAGGGGAAGGGGAGAAAAGAAGCCAGCAGATAAAATACCTCAAGGACTGTGCCATTAGGAGGGCGACCAACCAAGCACAACTTAAGCAGTATTTAGAAAAAGCTACCCTTTGCCACTATTCAATGCAAATAACTGCCCCAGTAGTACACCAGGGGAAACGAGGGACAAATCGTACATCCTTAGCGAGGCCAGTTTTATTCCTCTACCTCGGAAAACNGTAGTACACCAGGGGAAACGAGGGACAAATCGTACATCCTTAGCGAGGCCAGTTTTATTCCTCTACCTCGGAAAACGTCCCAGGCTCCCCACTATAGAGGACACATTTTGGTCCCAGTTAAGGGGTCTTGTGTTTCATTACAGCGGCCTCCTCAGGTAACATGTCTTCCCGGCAGGTTTAGGAGCACGGGCTAGTCCATAATGACACCCCCTCCTGCTANTCCTCAGGTAACATGTCTTCCCGGCAGGTTTAGGAGCACGGGCTAGTCCATAATGACACCCCCTCCTGCTAAGAAGGCACCGATTGTTGCTAAGTCAGTGTACATGTATGTGGATACAGGCTCCGCACCTAGATTTGCCTGCTGGCCCAATGAGAAGGGTTCGCTAGACCATCACTAACAAAGGTACCATGTATAGTCACACACTTTGGAAGACATTCGTAAGGACGGACACTCATTAGGATTAAGGATATCGCCCTGGCCTGAGACGATGCAGCAGAGAAGGAAGATGCCACCTGATGAGATGGAAAGAAAAAGGATGACAAAAGAGAAGCAGACTAAGAAAGAAGCATTAGATGATGGTTCGAACAAATGTCAGATCCCGACTGCATCCCAATTAGTCGCTTCTTAAGACAAGCACAGGGTGGCTGTGGTGTAATTATAAAACCCACCATCACCAGGGGGTTTTGTCATGGACTGCTTGCAATGAGAGTGAGAATGTGTTACTTAAGTCTGTTTTAAATTGAATGAGGAATTTTACGGATTGGCACACTGAGAGGATTTTATATATATTTATTGTTTTATTTAGTAGCGTGAGGTTGCCAACAGAGTATTGTATATTCTGTATTCCAAGCATCAAACGACTATTAAAAGATTATTTGAGCAAAAACGATAGCTGTGACGAGTGTCCAGATGCAAGTAAACCGTAATGTAAGCGTGATCCTCAGAGATCTTGAAGACAATAAAGTTCAACAGCATTTAATCAAAGAGAGATAAGACCAAAGCAGTACATTTTTAATCCGGCATAAAAAAATTCTTTATAATTTTGAAACCATGCGCAAACCATAATTTAATTATATATATATATTTTAATTTGAGATGTATAATGTACTTTAATCAATTTATCTTTTGCAATAATTGGAGTAAGAACCGTTCAGTCACCAATGGCCCAATCAGAATGTAAAATGATCTTGGACAATTTCTGGCGGCTTGACTTTGACTTAAATGTCAACTTTTTGAAATCGTAAAGTCAAGGTTGCTTGACTTTACCTATGACAGTTCCATTGTGAAAAGTACCAAACGAAACAAAATGTCGGGAAGCAAATTCAAAGCAAAATGTTAAAGTTCTTAATTGTGTAATGGCCCTAATAAGTGAGGCCTAACCTGGGAGCGCTAAGTCTTGCTCATTACATCATGCTCTTTGATCCGTAGTACAAACCAAAGGGTTTTCAAAGAATAACATATAGTTTTTTCGTTTAAATAATAATTCCAACAAATTAAATACTACCTAAGCGATATTAACATAAACATGTACTAGTGAACGATTGTAAATATGTGAGGAAAAGTTTAAATTTTTTATGTTTGTAACATTCCGTAATTTGGAAATTAAATTAACATTTAAACTTATACAGAGATCGTTTTTTCAAGCGTAACAAATGTATGTGCTAAAAATGCATTTCACCAACAGACATATTACATGTCCACGTTGTACTCTAGACAACCTATGCGATCAACAGAGTTATAAAAAAATATAATACATCCGATTGTACTAGGTGCGCTGCAAACGGTGAACACCATTCTAATGTGGCAGTTTCCATTCTATGCTATACTCCTTGCTCTATGGTGTTTATAATATTATAAGTAGTTTTTTCTTTTCCCAATGTTAGTGTTTTGAATTCCAGACTGTACTGATTGTAAATTTATTTGAATTCTAAATCTGTAAAATGGAACCAATGAAAGCATTGTGTATAAAATCGGAGCCAGGCTGTGATCGTATCTTAGTAAAGGTAAGCTGAATTATTTTAGTGGAAAGTTTGTTGTCGGAGACTAACAGCGTCTTCTATTTACCGGAACTCGCGCCGAGTGTAGTAGGTTTTCATCTGCCAGTAACTGTCTTGTACTGAACATGTGCGCACTGAATGCAGTATTTTTACACTTACTATTGAGTCAGTTCGGCTGTTTCAGTGCAATATGGCGGGTTCTTATTTTATAAACAAACTAAAGCGAAGTAATTTTTGAATCGCAGCCATGAACTGTCTCATGCTTTTGTTCTAGTTACAGCAGATCTTTGAAAAAAAAATGGCGGCAGACTCTCCCTACAAGAAATGGACAAAACACAAAGCTAGTAACAAAGGAATTAATACCGAAAAGTCTGAAATTCACATTAAAATCACAAGGGGTAATGGAAAATTGTAGTACATTTAAAATGCGCCTTCATTTGTAAAGTTTCAAGTTTATATACTTACCAATTGAAAACTATGAAATGTACAAAACCTGGGTAATTATCAAGTTTAGTGAATTTTCTGTAACAAAAGAACCCGGGTAATAGTATATTTCGACTCTACTAATTACGCGGAACACAAATATACTAGAGGCATTAACGTATGACTAATTTCGTAATATGTGCCCATCTAACCTAACATAACCTAACCCCACGATGGGTGAATAACTATTTTACATTTGTAAACTAACCTAGATTTGTACGGCTCTAAACTAACCTAGGATTGTAAGGTTGTACAGTAATATAAGATTATACAATATTAATCAAATCTCAGATCAACAACCTACAATCACAGACTATATGGGAACCCTATAATCCTACGTTATTTTAAATAACTGCAATCGTAGGTTAGTTTAAAAATGTAAAATAGTGATTCACCCATCATGTGGTTAGGTTCTGTTAGGTTATGTGGGCACATATTGTACAATTAGTCATAAATTAATGACGCTTTTATAGTCGTGTTCTGCGATACCTACTAATACTCGTAGGTTAGTTTAGAAAGAATGTGAAATTGTGGGAAAAAACGTCCGNTACTAATAATCCTAGGTTAGTTTAGAAAGAATGTGAAATTGTGGGAAAAAACGTCCGGAAAAACCCTGTTTGAATGACGTAATATAACTACATTCACACGTTAAGCTACCTGTTAGGATGTTTGCGTTTTACACTTAACTATGAATTTAGGATTTTAGGGATTTAAAGGAGCCGTAAAACACACCAAAATAATATCAATATACTCACCTATGTAGGCGGGTGGTACATACCTCTGTCAACTGCTAATTCAACCTAACCTCACCTCACTTGATGAAATCACAATCTTCCACAAAGCGCCACATACGCGGATGTAACGCACTGAAAACTCATTTACAGCTGACTATATACACAGAAGCACCCGTTAATAGGCTAATATAAGGCACAAAAGCACTCTTTCTTGCTTTCTCCATTTTAAATCCCCCGGATTAGAATGACATGAAACATGCTGGCAAACGCACGCAGGCGACTGACCACATTAAAAAGTGTCCGTTAAAATGCCAGTGATGACATCCGTCGCAGCCAGGTAGCGTGTTGAATTTGCAATGTGCAGCCATTATTAATGGCGGTAGACGTTAATAGACGCAAACTAACAAATTTCGCAATTTCTTTAAATATGTTTTACTTATTTTAACATTACGCCCTCTTGAATATGAACAAGGTAAGCTGTGCAGAACCCATTAATGCAACTTTTGTTGGTCTAGGACGTTTCGTTCAGAAACGTAAACAAACTGGCTATACTGCTCATTTCGTAATTTTGTTCAATTTTTTAAAATAAGTTGTACTTATTTTAAAGCTACGCCAATTGTATATTTGTGTTCTACGTGATTAGTAGAATGGAAATATACAACTTTTCGGAAGGGTGGGGGGGAGTGGGTTACAGAAAAGCCCCTAAACTTAATAATTACCGAGAGCAAGTATGCAGAGCAGCTACATTTAACATTACTATTTCAAATTGTTCATATAAGTTACTTGTTGTATATATGGAATCCTATGCAAGACATAAGGTTATTGTGTTAAGTTTAAAAAAAAAACATATTGCATACAAGCTCCATGATGTGAAATGCATCTTCCAGAAAACAAAGGATAATTCTATGGTAATGATTGGCCAGGTGCATGTTTGCGGGGAAAGGGATCTAGCGAGCTATGCAGTATCTTTACCTTTAAGGAACATCACAACCATCTAGCGAAACAGCATGGCCATCGATCGTGTTATTGTAGAGTTTCATGAGATATACTGTTCCTTGAAATTAGTTTAAAGATTATATTTAAATGAAATCAATCTGTGAATGGTATATCTGAATTTCAGAACACGATGTGATTATTTTCTCAGAATATAATGGAAATACAGCAGCCAGGAAGCTATTTGAAATCAATGAATCAAACTTGTGCTGCTGGAGAGAAGCACGTGATGCAATTATTTGCTTTCAAAAGCACACTAGGTAATCGTGACCCTAGACCCCAAGTTCTCTTTACAACAAAGACAAAGGATTTGCAAGTAGTTAATTACCAGAGATTAACAGGTCACTAATTCAATGGTAACCGTAATTATAACTAAACATAATATCATTTCAGATGGACCACCAAAGCAGACACACATCAGAATAACGCTCCTTGGAAATGCGTGGAGAACTTTTAGCAAGGAAAAAAATAAAATCTAACATTTCAGAATTAGTTACAAAAGGACCTCAAAGAAACAGAATTAGGCAGAAATTACACATATTATTTCAAGGTGAACCTGGATCACACTCATAAATAACCTAAGGGATAACAAAAAATATGAAGAAATCATCTGAAAATAACCAAAATTGGAAGAATAAAAAAATTGTAATAATTATGTTGAAAATGAACCAAAACCAGAATTCTACTCATTACAGCATAGCTTGGAATAAAAGTACGTCAGTAGTATGTCGATGAATAAAAAAATATTATTTGAGTATTGAGGCGTCTTTGGTAAGCTTGCGATAGTGTGGGTAAAGCCGTGTACATGAATTATGTAATGATACAGAATGTTGGTTTATTTTATGCTTTATTTGTTTTGAAATATTTTCCCATGTTTGGAAGTGTAATGTAAATATTTATGAGTGTTTTGGTATGAAAATATTGTTTGTTTACTATTTTCTAGGTTTATCGCCATTTAAATGACATGGTTTGACAGATGTAATGTTTATAGAGACATTGTGGTAAAAGTAAACATTGTTTGTTTACAAACAAGAAGTAAAAAANAATGTTTATAGAGACATTGTGGTAAAAGTAAACATTGTTTGTTTACAAACAAGAAGTAAAAAATGGTCACAACGTGTATAAAAACTATTTATTTTAAAAGACAAATGTTTGAACATGTATTTTGTTATTTGAAAGTGTAATTCTTCAGGTCCTGAGTGCCAGAGATGAGTGCATGTGCGGCAGCGGGGACGCTAGCGATGTAAACAAAAACACTGGTTACGTCAGCAGCAACCATATCNAGATGAGTGCATGTGCGGCAGCGGGGACGCTAGCGATGTAAACAAAAACACTGGTTACGTCAGCAGCAACCATATCATTTTAACGGGTAAATGTCCTTGACGTATTTGCGTTATCCACATCTCAGGCAGCTCCAGAGCGGATGCAGGCTGTGATTGGATGTGTTAATTTACTCCAAATCTGGGAAGTGGGTTGCTAGCTTGCATAGCTTCCTTCTTCTCAGACTGGGCTTCATCTGGACCAGTTGCACTTTAAGATGCTGCTCAAAATATAACTTTATTTTTTGGAATAAAGTGTACCAAAAGTGAAATATTGTAATGTGACTTGTTTTAAAGTGTTAGAAAGCAGTGATTAGGTGAAGAAGAGGCCCAATACTTTCTGGATTNATATTGTAATGTGACTTGTTTTAAAGTGTTAGAAAGCAGTGATTAGGTGAAGAAGAGGCCCAATACTTTCTGGATTGTAATATTATGAAGAGATATAAGCCTTGTCCAACTGTAACTTTTTTTCAACAATAGCCAATGGAAGGTATAGCCGGCAAAACTTGAAGTACAGTATTAGGAACACTTTTAAAGACTTTTGTGCCTCCTGTCTTGCAGTGACATGTTTTAAATCAGTTTAAACAGTAATTCAACTAAANACACTTTTAAAGACTTTTGTGCCTCCTGTCTTGCAGTGACATGTTTTAAATCAGTTTAAACAGTAATTCAACTAAATTATTTATTTAAATTTAAAGTTTTTATTTGTTGAAGACTTTCTGTTNTAAATCAGTTTAAACAGTAATTCAACTAAATTATTTATTTAAATTTAAAGTTTTTATTTGTTGAAGACTTTCTGTCCATTAGAGTACCCTAAGATATAAAGGAGTTTCATACTCACTGGCTGGCAGTTATATAGAGGAAATTAAAATAATTCATGTTTATCTTGTGGAAATGGTGTTTACGTTTGTTAAATGCAAATTTAGTCGTGTTATATGTACTAGGCAGGCAAGGGGACTTAAATATTTGCAAGAGTATGTATATTGTGGAACAGTCTAATTATAATAATTTATAAGTATTAAAATTGATGAATAAGATTTTAGTGTTTTCCGTGCAAATGGTAGAAACTGAACATCCTAGGTTCTGCCCAAACATTTTCCTTCTCGTTTAACCAGATATGTCCTCCACATGAGCCAGTGAATGTTTTGTTTTTTAGGGTGATTGGAGAGAGGAGGAATATATTATGGATTTGTAAGAGAGAACTAACAGCAGAGTACATTATTAACAGGACCTTGTGTCACTCCACATTTTGTACATTACAGGTTATTTTGTTTGTATGTGCAAAACCCCTAGCCACCCACCATCATTATTTCTCAGTATATTTATCATCGTCCAGTTTCCATCTCTCTACACTCAAACAAATAAAAAACTGAAACCTCGGAGAGAGAGATTTTAGTAGCGCACAACATGTCAGCCATGACTTAGAAAGTCTTCTAAATCTGGAAATTAACATTTGTATTGTTGAGAGTTGTTTGTTTGACTATCAAAATGTCTGGAGATGGGGATTCTAGTTCTTATTTTCTCAGAAGCTTGATGAGGAAGTGATTAGGGTCACACAACAATTAAAAAATTGAAATGAAGAACATGGTGAGAGAACAATATCAGCAGAAGGTACAGATGCATAGATAGCTATAGAGGAGCAAAGCACGACTGTTACAAAGTCAGATGTACAACAATCTACACCACGACTTACCAACAGCAGAGGGCAAATCCATATCCAATGCAGGCTTACATGCAACACATTCTGGAAGTGATGACTGAGCTTAAACACAGTAATGCTTCACTAGAACAGAGCAGGAATGAAGTAAGAACCAACACTGCTACACTGGAGCATAGCATTGGCGAGGTAAGAGCCGACATCAACTGTGTAAGGGAAAACACAGTAACACTAGCATAGCATTGGCGAGGTAAGAGCCGATATCAACTGTGTAAGGGAAAACACAGTAACACTAGCATAGCATTGGCGAGGTAAGAGCCGACATCAACTGTGTAAGGGAAAACACAGTAACACTAGCATAGCATAAAGGAAGAATGCCATAGAATTAAAGATCAGTTCACACGACAAGTACATACTGTCACACAGGCTATTTCAGATCTTAATTCAAAGATCGAGAGGGCAGAATCAACAACTGTAAACAACAGTAGTAACATAAAAATGTCAGAAGAGTCATTTTCTAAATTGACAATAAACAACTAAGATACACAGCAGCTGGTAGAAACAGTGATTTAACACATCACAATTAAATAACATATTTTAGAAGTCAGGGAGCAAGCAGAAAGCAAAAAGGCAACAAACGCAGATCTAGAAAGTTTACACCAACACATTCAAAGTCAACTAGAGACGGTACATATAAACACTCAAAGGGAGGTGACCACTATTAGTAAGCAAATAAAGAAAACCCAAGACGTTTCGAGCAAAAAAGAAAGATATTACTNGTGACCACTATTAGTAAGCAAATAAAGAAAACCCAAGACGTTTCGAGCAAAAAAGAAAGATATTACTGCAATCCAGACAAACTGAAAACATGGAGAGGGCACCTTCAACTAGCACAACATTGCCTCAACACAATGAAAACACTGCAATAACACTACAGATCATTGAATCTCACAATGTCAGTTCACAACCAGAGCAACTCACACAGTGCAATGTTAATCTCACACAACAGGAACATATTTGTAACCCTGGACCTATGTGATTGTGCAATACATCAGCAATGATACACCCACCCTGAACAACACTGGTCAAATTATTTCCCAGTAAATCATGGAAAATCACAAGAAAACCCCATTGCTATCCTCAGGCAATTTGAGGATTATTGTGATTACATCAACTTAAATGAAAATTACTTAATACAATGTTTAGGTACATCATGTAAAGCAACTGCATATTATTGGTGGGAAATAAACAAGCCTAAGTTTACTAATCATGCAGTGTTTAAACAAGCCTTTATTGCACACTATTGGAGCATGCAAACACAAATTAACTTTAGGACACAGTTGAAAGCAGAGAAGTTAGAACATAAGAGGGGACGCTCAGTTGAGGAGCACCTATGTGTAGTGTAAGAGAGAACCAGGAATTCAGAACCCTTCAATGTCAGACTGTGAATTCATTGGTTTGATTCTGTGTAGGGATGCACCAATATGGGTCTAGCCGATATATCAGTTAAGTGAAGCCGATATTTTAGCAGATAACTCCATTAAAACCTTAAGAGGAAAGATGCTATCGATTTTTAGTCTGACAACTTAAACTGTTGGTTTTTGACAAAGGGAAGTTCAATGCATTGATAAGTGCATGGCCGTCTTGTTATACATTAATCATACGCACTTAAAAAATTTAAGTGCATGTACCAAAAATTAGTTACCGCCCTTACTTTCAAATCTAAACCATGTACAGTATTTCTACTTATACACATATTCTTGCGTCAGCTATATAATAATATGCACGAAAAAGTACCTGCTAACATGCACAGTTCTTCAGCTGCATAATGATATGCACGAAAAAAGTACCTAAATTTAGTGGGCATTGCACTTAGATCTAAAGCAATACAGGGAATAAATATTCCAGTCGCATTTACCTGCCCGTGCCTCAACTACATCATCTGACGCTATATCTACGTTTCCTATGACCACACAATCATTTTAGTAGTTTTTCTAAAAAAAAATTACTATCTCTCTTTTTTTTTTTGTATCTAATTTCTAAATCAATCGAGTGGTACCTTTGTGATGAGTGCATATTATGTAGTAAGCACATTTTTTCATTATGTTTAAGCTTTGGTTAATTGTTTTATCACATTGTATGATTTGTAAGTATATTAAATACAAAATATCAAGTTTTTGTAAAAATGAAAATATCAGCAGATACTGGCTGATACCGATATCCTAAAAATAGACCGATATGTTGGTGCATCCCTAATTCCGATGAACTACTGACAACAGTGGGCCTTCTCGACCATTACATCTCTAAATGAATTCAGTGACCAACTCTTACATTATGACAACCTAGAAAAACATATGAAAACCCCAAGCAAAGAATCTGAACAACCGAACCAACAAAACACAGTTAGTTATACCAGAATTGGCAATGACAGCCGGAAAAGGTACAATGGCCATGGAGAGGGCCAAAATGCTCATGTTAACTTCCTAAGAGCCAGAAACAGAAGCAGCTACAATAGTGGAAGGAACTTCCGAGGAGGCTACCAAGGAAGAGGAAGGAGAAGTAGGTGATGAAGACCCTACAAAGGAAGAGGAGACTGAAGGGAACTCCCGGCAGCACTTGTCAGGACAGGGAAATGATAGCCAACCAGGTGCACTACCTGGATACCATTCCTACTTCCAGGGTCAAGGAGCAGGAGTAAATGGAGGGCACCAACAATTCACACCCTACGTAAAAGGGAACGGACACGAGCAACAACAGCTCAACAACTACCAAACACTTATGTTTTTCCCAGGTTCACAACAGAGTGGACAGTAAAACATCAGTCAGGGTAGGACTGATTGTAGGGGTAGCGAAAGCCAAGTTCAACCCCAGGGAAACCAAGTGGCAGCTTTCCCTTCACCAGGTGGCCACCACCTAACATGCAACAGGCCACTGGTGAACAATCTAGGTTACCATTAAACTACAGAAGGTCAGTGGTGACATTCTCTGGGCGTTGACCCCTGTGAGTGCACAAGTTATGAGTAGTAAGGTAGTAGACAAGCACCAAAGCCATATTGTTAATGATGCTTTAGTTAATAGTTACCTGGAGATAGTATCATAAACATAGGCTTTGTTTGACAGCATGGATGGATGAGAGAGAGAGAGAATTTTTATGAAAGGTGCCAGTAGAGACCTCAAACAGGAAAATGAAAATTTTGTGTCCAGAAATTCCTGTAAATATATTTGGAATAGTGTTACCTGCATTGTTAGATAGAGGTGCAGCGGTCAGCTACATTAGTGAGGAAGCTGTCCTAGCAATTGAGAATGCTGGTGTACAATTACCAATTTTACCTGTACTCAGGATAAAGATTTTAGGGCTAACATCTAAGGCGGGTACCATTATTAACAGGCAGACTACAATAAAGTTAGAGGGAATTGGACAGCCTAAAGTGGTAGCAGTTCTTATTGTAGAAGGACTAGCTGAACTACTGGTTTTAGGAACTGATTTTCTTTCAGCACATTCAGTATAATTAGGTATATTAGAAATATTTGAAGGTGTTGTTTAGAAAGTCCTTAGTAGAGGGTAAATTGCAACAAGGTTGGAAGGATGCGTTGACCGTCCCAATACACATCATGGGGAGGCCTGGCAGCTACAGACCTGCAAGTCTCGCATAGAGTACAGGAAATGTAATGGAGAGGTTCGTGGTTCAGTATATGGTGAGTGTTATAAACAAGAGAAATTGGTTGGAGGAGTCACAACATGGTTTCAGAAAAGGATACTCATGTGAGACACAGCTGGCTTGGCTGTTAGAGGATATGGTGCTGGCAGTTGATGAGGGGAAGCAGATGGATGCCTGCTTCATATACTTTGAGAAGGCATTTGATAAGGTGCCCCATGGGACTTTGATGAAGAAAGTGGGTGAGCTGATACCGGACAAGTGGGTAGTGGAATGGATTGGGGACTTCCTCAGGGGGCGAAGACAGAAGGTGAAAGTGAGGAAGGCAATATCGGAGGTAGGAGAGGTTACGTCAGGGGTGCCCCAGGGAAGCGTGCCGGGCCCTCTGTTGTTTACCACATTGGTAAATGACAGGGGTTTGGGGATTAGGGAAAAAATAAGATTGTTTGCAGATGATTGTGTATTGTATTCATAGGTGGGAGGGGGTGAAAACCTACAGGCAGATATTGACAGGATATGGTTGTGGACCATGGAAAATAAAATGAAGATAAATGTAAGAAAAATTAAGGTAGTGAGGTTTACAAGGAAGAA
This sequence comes from Clitarchus hookeri, assembly GCA_002778355.1. Classification (NCBI taxonomy): domain Eukaryota; kingdom Metazoa; phylum Arthropoda; class Insecta; order Phasmatodea; family Phasmatidae; genus Clitarchus; species Clitarchus hookeri. Next base: position 39,908 of record NQII01009126.1, read on the forward strand.
GGTGATAAGCAGGGACATGTACAGATGGGAGGAGCAAGAGATAGAAGAAGCAGCCAAATATAATTATCTAGGGATTGTATTGCAGGGAGACTTAAGACGAAAAAAAAAGGTAGAGAGGGTGGTTGGCAAGGGGAAAAGGGCTTTGGGTATTTTGGGAAGGGTTCTCCAGGGAGTCAGTGGTGAGGTGGGGGAGAAGGCTTATTGCGCAATGGTACTGCCGATGTTAGAATGTGCGGCAGCAGTATGAGACCCGTACGTGGAGGTGCGAGAGTTAGAGAAGGTGCAAAGGAGGGTAGCAAGTTGGGTGAAGAGTAAGTGGAGAAGACAGAGTTAGGATGGTGAGGGCGAAGGGAACTATAGGCCATCAGTGATGAAAGAAATGGGTGGAGCTCGTTGAAGGACAGGAGGAATGTAGAAATACTGGTCATGATGTACTGGAGGTGAATGGTGAAGGAGGGTGGGGGAGTTTACGCTGCTAGTTAAGTATTGGGGGGTTTAGAGGGAGAGGAAACAACAGTGAGAAGCTTCAGAGGGTGTGGAGGAGAACAGAGCGGGTTAGGCAGTCTATGCTTGTGAGGTCTGTGAGGGAGTGGAATGTGTTCGGAAGGAATTACTATCTGTGAGTGGGGGTTGCAAAGTTCAGGAAGGGTGTGGAAGAGAAGTTTGGTTAGGTGGGGGATAGTTGAGAGAGCTCGCCACCTGGCGGTAGCCTGATTGCAGGTGTTTGTCATTAATATTATTTTGGAGGCTGGTTAGTAACACTACCAGACTGTGAAGTTACCTCAACACCACCAACAAAATGGCAGTATAGTGACAAGTTTGTCAATTTACTACACAGGGAAACCAGTTATGTAGTAATCCAATCAAGTCATTTAAGCAGGTCAAGATGACATCTGGAAGGCAATAGCAGCAGTGAAGCTATTTTGCAGTTACAACAGAAGCAGCTTTTTGATTTGTTAAATAGCCACTTATACACTGAAGAGCCAAAAAAACTGGTACACCTGCCTAATATTGTTTTGAGCCTCCGTGAGCACGCAGAAATGTCACAAGATGACGTGGCATGGACTCGACTAATGTCCGAAGGCATGCAGGAGGCAATTCACACCATGAATCCTGCATGGCAGTCCACAAATCCATAGGAGTGCGTGGCGGTAGAGATCTTCGTATGAACAGCACGCTGCAAGGCATCCCAGATATGCTCAATAATGTTCATGTCTGGTGACTTAGGTGGCCAATGGAAGTGTCTAAAGTCAGAAGAGTGTTCCTGGAGTCACTCAGTAGCAACTCTCGATGTGTGGGGTGTCAAATGTTATCGCTAACTCGGAAATGCTATGTTCCATGTCTCGTGCGCCGACTATAACACCACGTTCAAACTCATTTAAATCTTGATAACCTGCCATTGTAGCATCGGTAACCGATCTAGTTACGGACCGCAGCGCTTTATTCTGATTGGTTCCATGGCTATGTTATTTGCATACGCACTCCTATACCAGATGTTTTCAATCTTCGGTCTATATTCTTTTAGAAAAGTCTGGATTGAATAAGCTATATCAATCATATAATAAGGTAATACCAGGTGAACCATTCCACAAGAAATTGTATCAGATTCCTCTGAAGTATGTACAGAGGCAGAAGATTTCCTACACCAGATGCTAGATTGAGGTGTAGTTAAGAGACAAGCAAGCCCATATTCAAACCCCATTGTTTGTGTTGGGAAACCTGATGGAACAGTAAGACTTTGTTTAGATGCTCGTGTTGTAAACAAGATTACAGTGAAGGACAGGGAAGGCCCTACACAAACCAGTGAAATATTGAGGCTGTACAGAGGTATAAAATATTTAATCACACTTGATTTGTCATGTGGAATTTGGCAGATTTCACTAGAACACGAGTCCAGACAGTACACAGCTTGTTTGTTTGAAAACCAGCAGTATGTTATCCAGTTATGCCATTTGCCATATGTAACACTATATAAGACGTTTAGCTGTAACTCTGAGAAATGAATGCCAACCTTTTGAACGTACATGTGTCAACGACATTCTGATTACTTTATCGACGTATGAGGAGCACTTAGAGCACCTGAATATTGTTTTGACAAAATTGAAGGAGGCAGGAATGACTGTTAAGTTGAGGAAGTCATTGTTTTGTAGGGTTGAGTTACCATTTGTAGGCCATATCTTGACTCCTACAGGAATTAAGACTGATCTTCATAAATGAAGAGCCATAACACAGTTTCCTGAACCTAAGACTGTAAAACCGTTAAGAACTTTCTTAGTTGTAATTGGATTTTACAGAAGATATTCCAATAAGAGTGCTCGGATAGCAATATCACTGTTCCAGTTGTTACTGAAGGATCAACCATGGAGATGGGGAACAGAGGAACAGGAAGCCTTCACCCAGTTGAAGCAATTGTTTCTGACTGAACATTTAATTTACCATCCATTCAAGTTCAAGATTACTACTTGTACACAGAGGTTTCAGCATATGCAGTTGGTGTTAAGCTAACACAGCAGGACTAAGATGGTATTGAGACAACGGTTGCAAAGGCAAGCCGTACCCTCAACAGTGCTAAGTGGAGTTACACAGTAACAGAGCGAGAGGCTTTAGCAATTGTATGGATTTTCCAAAGTATCCTAGTAGCATCTAGTAAAGCCACAGCTATTCTGAAGACCAGTAAAGAGACGAACAGCCTGTCTGAGAACCTCAAGGTACACCAGAAGGCTGATGAAGAGTGCAACCAGATTGTACAGAAGCTAAGGGAAGCAGATCCTTCTGACAAGATTAATTTATTGTATTGTAGTATATCTCCTGATGGTATCTAGTTTCCTCATAGTTCTATGAAAACTGAGTTTGAAAATATTTTTTTTTTAGTCGCAACAACTATGACATTCTGGGAGGAGGCTGAACACACAGACTAATGCCAGGTCTTTTAAAGAAAAAAATACATAAAAAATCTGAAGGTGCCCATTGCACACGAGTGCGCTCGTAGAGCTGCAATGGCACAACAGCACCTGTGTCCAACAGCTTCCCTAGCTGTCCACAAAGTTTAACTNACACACATATCTGTAGGTGCCCATTGCACATGAGTGCGCTCGTAGAGCTGCAATGGCACAACAGCACCTGTGTCCAACAGCTTCCCTAGCTGTCCACAAAGTTTAACTCGGCCGTCTCTCAGAACTCTTTATGTCAGTTGTAATCCAAAGTCATCAAAAAATTTTGTTTACATTAAGATGTGCCTAATCCAATGTTCAATGTTTTCCTCAATTATAACATTATTAGCAATTACATGTTACAAGTAATAATTATACTTTTTTTAAAAATTAAAAATGTATCAATATTCTGCTTTTATTTTCTTTAAAAGTATGAAAACATACTAATAATTTCCATCACTTTAAGTCAACTACCTGTATGAAAATTAAAACGATAAAAATTATGTGTATATTCTGTTGCTTTAAATTAATTGAATTTAACTTCCTTCTCCAAAATTCTTTTGAACTTTCCAGTGTTCCATCAACACTTCCAGTTCAAGAGAGTAGCTTACCCATAAAAATAACAACAATAACCAGACTGCCCTTTATCCTGGGGTCAGCCCTTAGAGTCCATACACTTTGTGAATGCCAACTAACCCTTGTGGGACTAGTAGTTTCCATTGGGCATCTTTTATTGGCACCTTAAGATAGCCAATATTAAAAATAATAATGTGAAGCCCTCCCATGGTATCACTTTTACACATTAAATACCCAGCGACCTCCTGATCTATTGCTACATTACTGCACTGGCAAAACACCACTTACCAAGGCCCAAAACCTGTGTGTGGGAACCTGCCTAAAAAAAATTCCCTCTCTCAAAGCCTATTACCAGGGCTGATTACCAAAGAGCTACATATACTCTCCTTATCTTCTTTCTAACATTATCCAATGCAATAAAATTAGTTAAAAGCAACAAGTACACTTGACTTCTCCTAATGACAGCCGTTGTCGGCATCGCACCACCAACTGCAATGCACAAACTGGTTTCTGGACATTACTGAACTGTGGCTCCAAAAGATGAATTCTTAAATTTTTCCAGTGTTTGTCTGGTTTGCCAAAATTCTCTCTTCATCCCTCAGAGGACTGAAACACTTAATTAAATATGTTTATGATACCATTCTTCAAACAAACATCTTTATTTTCCAGATGATGCAAATTAATTGTGTTGGTAAACCACGCAAAAAAAATACGTTTATCAACATTCATTTGGTACAGGAACAACACTACACTATGCTGCCTTCTGGTACTACTCGGAACAACTAATTAACATATCGTCATATTGTCACAGTGACCGCTTCATGTCACAATCCGACAGCTACTGCTCTCTGCACTCGGAGCGCGGAAACATTCGAACTGAACCATGAACCATTTAAAATAAGAACTGAACAATTTTAACATTTAAGCCTGTAGCCAAACAGATGAACATAAATTGAAACTCCAGTACATCTCGCAAATACTTTTGATTTATTTATATATATTTTTGTGAGCAATTATCTCAAGTCGTGTACCGATAATTATTTTGCATCACCCAACAATTATGGCACAGCGAAACAAATTTCCACTTACTCACTTTACATCTACGAGTACGTTAATGGCCCCAAAAGCTAATGTCAGCACCACATCATACTTAATCTAAAAACTTACAAACTAAAAGACGTAATTAATCTAAATAAGACCTACATTCTGGGCTTACCGCAAACACCAAGCACAATCACACTATAATGTCCCAAGCTATGGTACATTGTACCATAAAACAGGTGCCGTACAACAGTTTCAACACTGTAAATGTTGTCGTGTTTTTACACATTGTTAACTAAATAACGTGGCACATAAAATATATATTACATTACTTCTTACTACACTGAAATTAAAAGTTCAAAATACTCTTTTGCATTTCCCTATTTTTCTCGATTTACCTCAAAAATTAAAACCACTGTTACATTTCACCATTGACACCACAACACATCATTAGAAGCGTGTTTTTTTTTCTTTTTGGCTCAAAACATTTCCTGTTCCTTTCACGTGTATAAAGGTAGTATTCAAGGCTAAGGCTAATTCTAAAGTGCAGCTTTTATTCGATAAACATTATGTAAATAACCATTTAAACTATGACACATTGTAGTTAGAATCAATAGATAAATCATTACCTAGGACTAGCTAAAAAGTTAATTACTGAAATAAATAATTAAGGAACTAAGGAAGAGGAAAAAGAAAAAACTCTGAAACATTTATAATAATTTAACCAAAAGAAGCTACACCAAACCAAACATGTAAAAGCACCTTAACAAAATGTACTTCAAAGAACAAGAGAAAGATATCTCCACAATCTCACCACTGTGTAGATGCGTAAGATTACATGTGGTGGTAGAGCAGGGGACATGGTGAGGCAGAATAATTGTGGAGATCAACAGTTCTAGAGCTATTGTTCAAAGTTTCAAAATAATAAATCCTCAAGAGGGTTTGGGGGTAGCTGACTACTTTCAGAAAGAAAAGATTAAATGTTTGGTTCATGGTTCAGTTTAATACACATCAAAGAATAATAACAATAATAATTCAGTTTGTTTACAACTCTGAAATCGTATATCTGTAAAACATTATTATCGACATACAAGTATCAAAAAAGGGAAGGTAGTTGTGCAAGGATTCAACAAAAACAAACTCAAAATAGAATTAATCGACAAGCTGCTTCGCAGTACCTAAAAAGGTTTAACCATTGCTGAGAGATTCATTTAAGACTAGCCTACAGTTAAAAACCCAGAGTCTGTACATAATTTAGTTAGTTGCGGTACATGAACAAGTAACGGACACAACATTTCTAAACGATGCTACTTATAATTTCTGGTTGTGCTGGCCCCAGAGCGTCTACCAATTATCTCTACCTACTTAATAGAAAGTACACGTTACTTATTTACATGGTGATAGACATTTTTCCGCCATATACTTTAGGCTGTTTACTTTCGCCGCCATGTTCCCAATAGAAGAGCCAAGACAAAAGAGAGCAAGATCATCCGAAGTTAAGTATTAATAAGCTCGCACACACCTGTCACTGTAATAGAAAGGGCTTTCACAATGTTCTTCCCGATCATTCTTCTGTTGATCATTTGCAGGAAAGTCGAAACAAATATCAAACAGCGCATGCGGGAGTGAGGAAGAAAACTCGCTCACCTTCCCGCGGCAAAGACCCCACCTGCAGCAATTAGTGTGAAGAGCAGTGCTGACTGCATTCACAAGAAGAAAAGCAGATTGTTTCTAAAGATTGTGGCCAGCTGCTGAACGAGATAGTGTATTTTCCTTGCAAGTCAACAGATCCTGACAAAAGAATTAGCTGAAATTAATGCTACATCAGCCAAGTTCAATTTATGTTGTGCATCCGATTAAAAGTTATTAATAACAATATAAATATGCATCAACATGGCAATAATTTCTCAACATCTGTAGAATAAAAAATATTCAATTTTTGAAATAATTTGTGTTTGTGGATAAGTCGATAGTCTTAAAAGTTAAGAAGCTGGTCTCCATATGCAAAAAAGTGTTAATAATCTCCAAAAATATTAAACTAAAATTAACGCATGTATTTTTTAGCATGTGAACATGCAGTTCTCTTCTAGAAGTAAGACTTACTGCTTGGCCTGCATAATGCATAAAAAATTAAATTAATATTCCACTACTGAACTGTTCCCATAACTCGTAATTTTATATTTTCTGCTTGCCTTGTTCTGTGAAGAGTGATTCAAGGCATAAGGAGCATCAGTGCAATGTTAATATGAGATGAAAGTATTTCTTGAGGATGTTATTTTTGGGAAATGTGTGATCTCCTTCCTCTCCCAGCAGCTGCCAGAACATCTCCTTCCTCCTGCCTTTCTGTACCTTCACCTGTCTTTAACTCGCAGGAGGTATGTGGGGGTGGGCGGCATCTCTCTGTACATGGAGAATGTCAACTGGCAGCCACCTGCTTGGAGCAGTAGCTACATACTTTGTCTGGAAACAGAGGTGTGAGGACGAGTCTTCCTCCTGCCTCTCTGTACCTTCACCTGTCTTTAACTCGCAGGAGGTATGTGGGGGGTGGGCGGCATCTCTCTGTACATGGAGAATGTCAACTGGCAGCCACCTGCTTGGAGCAGTAGCTACATACTTTGTCTGGAAACAGAGGTGTGTGGGCGAGTCTTCCTCCTGCCTCTCTGTACCTTCACCTGTCTTAACTCGCAAGAGGTATGTGGGGGGTGGGCGGCATCTCTCTGTACATGGAGAATGTCAACTGGCAGCCACCTTCTTGCAGCAATAGCTACATACTTTGTCTGGAAACAGAGGTGTGTGGGCGAGTCTTCCTCCTGCCTCTCTGTACCTTCACCTGTCTTAACTCGCAGGAGGTATGTGGGGGGTGGGCGGCATCTCTCTGTACATGGAGAATGTCAACTGGCAGCCACCTGCTTGGAGCAGTAGCTACATACTTTGTCTGGAAACAGAGGTGTGTGGGCGAGTCTTCCTCCTGCCTCTCTGTACCTTCACCTGTCTTAACTCGCAGGAGGTATGTGGGGGGTGGGCGGCATCTCTCTGTACATGGAGAATGTCAACTGGCAGCCACCTGCTTGGAGCAGTAGCTACATACTTTGTCTGGAAACAGAGGTGTGTGGGCGAGTCTTCCTCCTGCCTCTCTGTACCTTCACCTGTCTTAACTCGCAGGAGGTATGTGGGGGGTGGGCGGCATCTCTCTGTACATGGAGAATGTCAACTGGCAGCCACCTGCTTGGAGCAGTAGCTACATACTTTGTCTGGAAACAGAGGTGTGTGGGCGAGTCTTCCTCCTGCCTCTCTGTACCTTCACCTGTCTTAACTCGCAGGAGGTATGTGGGGGGTGGGCGGCATCTCTCTGTACATGGAGAATGTCAACTGGCAGCCACCTGCTTGGAGCAGTAGCTACATACTTTGTCTGGAAACAGAGGTGTGTGGGCGAGTCTTCCTCCTGCCTCTCTGTACCTTCACCTGTCTTAACTCGCAGGAGGTATGTGGGGGGTGGGCGGCATCTCTCTGTACATGGAGAATGTCAACTGGCAGCCACCTGCTTGGAGCAGTAGCTACATACTTTGTCTGGAAACAGAGGTGTGTGGGCGAGTCTTCCTCCTGCCTCTCTGTACCTTCACCTGTCTTAACTCGCAGGAGGTATGTGGGGGGTGGGCGGCATCTCTCTGTACATGGAGAATGTCAACTGGCAGCCACCTGCTTGGAGCAGTAGCTACATACTTTGTCTGGAAACAGAGGTGTGTGGGCGAGTCTTCCTCCTGCCTCTCTGTACCTTCACCTGTCTTAACTCGCAGGAGGTATGTGGGGGGTGGGCGGCATCTCTCTGTACATGGAGAATGTCAACTGGCAGCCACCTGCTTGGAGCAGTAGCTACATACTTTGTCTGGAGACAGAGGTGTGTGGGCGAGTCTTCCTCCGGTGCCACCTTCATGTATCTTAATGTGTACAACTAGGAGATGTGAATAACATTGTGTGTACTTTAATGCATAGTTGCGCGTACCATATGAAATTATAAGCACCCTTTTCTGAAAAATATTAACATATATTATATAAAATATTTTCATTTGTGCACTTTCTAGAATAATATACCATCACACATAAAGTGCTTCTATTGGTATGAAACGTATCTGCATTAAATGAAGGGAACATAAATTCAGAGTTATGTGTGAACTGCATATCTTTTTACATAGGTACATTGGCTGCAGTAAATAAACACAGTTTCCTTTTTTAAATATCTATATAAAAGTTGAAGTTTGTATTTATAATGCTCGTGTGTATATATATATATATATATATATATATTGTTCCTTACACAATTCTACACCGTTTAATGGATCTTAATCAAAGTTGGTAGGTATGCCCTTGATACCCAACTTTAAAAAACTGTGTAGGTCAAAATGGGTTTGTGAATCTCAATTCTATACAATCCTGCGTACCTGATCTAAATTTGGCAGGGACATCCTTCAGTTACCATTTTTAAATATTTTGTATGCCAAAATGAGTTCCAACCACTTTATGGGCTGGAATTCCCAAAAAACGGGTTCATGAATCTCTGGACCCCAGTTGGGTCTGAAACCCTTATAATGGGGTCATGTATCTCGTATGTTACCCTGTTAAATCTGAACAAGGCTGGGTAGTTTTGCTGGTTTTAAATAATGTAAAACTAAATGTACATTTCTGCCTCAAGTATAGCTGACAGATGGACAGTTGTATAACTCGTCTTTCTTGTTTGTTACAGGACGAGGATGGAAGAGAGCCGCTACAGGAGCTGGTGCCTGTCGTAAAGACAGAGAACCTCAAGGTACAGTAACCACTGCAGGCAGTAGCCATTGTGTGTGTGACGTAGGCCAGTAAGCACTGTGCTACTGGGAACCTGATCATAGAGACAGATGTTCTCTCATCCTGAACTAATATCCAGCTCACTACACTGCCTCCTTAGGCCGAGATTACAATATATTAGTGTTGCATGTAACACATTCAGTGTCCTCGAACAGCAACAAGGCGTTGGTAGGAGAACACTACATATTAAGGGAGGTGTAAGGACTTGGCCAATACCTGTATTAAGAAACCATCCTTGCATTTGCCTGGAGTGATTTTGGAAAACCCCGGAAAACTAAAATTTGGATGGCAGAACCAGTAATAAAAAAACTGAATAAAAATTTCTGAAAAAAAGTTGTTCCTTTTCTGGTAAAAAAAAACTTTCAAAATTGAGTTTATATTGGTGCGCTTGTGTTTTAACTTTGATGTGACAAGGAACAGATGTGAAAGTTTGGTATTCATAAATTATACAAACTTTGAAAACATCTAGAAGGTGGCCTTAACATTCAAAACTAAAAGTACCTGAAAGATGCAGACATGTTTTTTGTGTATATGTGAATAAATTTATCTGATTGAGAAAATTAAATGGTTTCATGAAACCTTATGCGTTATTGCAGACATGCATTTATTGCAAGTATTTTCATACTTATAAGAAACTTAATTAATAAAATTCTGCTTTGAAAAAATTCTCTAAATATTTATGAATTAACAAACAAAATAATCCTCGCCTTACTTTTATTATTCTTATCTACTCCATTCCAGGAGAAAATTATATATGTTGTAGGTTAAGTACGTGAGCAGTCAACATGGCAGAACCAAAAACAAAACCAGGAAAAGCAAATTTAATACAACTCTTTACGTATTGTGACTGCCAGTAAGGTCAGCTGGTACAGTCACATGCAAAAGTTTGACATTGACACTTTTCTGTACATGGACATTCATGTGACTCGATCATAATAGGTCTCATTGAAACACACCATTCAAGGTATAGCTGACTTACGTAAATGTGTTACGTGAAACATGAAGTCATTGTAATGCCAGCGTTAAGTGTGTTCATCCCAGACTGGCAATATCTTCAGAGTCTTCGTAGATCACTGGACAGTCAATGTGAACAATCTTGCAGGGAGTGAGCTCTGATGTGGAACAATTTAGTAATTACTTCCCAGAACATTGGTACAGAGACCTGCAGCCTCTGTAATGTTCGGAGTCACACAGTCGTCCTCTTAATGTCCCACCAGCAACCCTCTACTCATGTTGAACATCCCTTTCAACTGCAGCATGTTCATTGGCAGCTCCTTCCCAGCTGGCTTCCCTCCACTGTAGATGCGTACATGCAGTAATGTTCTTCAGCTGGTACTGTCTTTTGTCTACATTACTTGCAGACGAACTACACAGACTTTCGTGTTCCTGAATTCTGGTTGTCCTCACAACTTCATCAAACTCACTGTTGTCACTTGTTTTACTTGAGCTTCGTGTGTAATCATTGTGGCACTGCCTGTAGTCAGTATTTCTATTGAGGCTGTGATTTTCACTTTTCCATTATAGGTGACTCCTGCAAGCATCAAACTTTCAATTGTCCATACTCGACGTAGCTCTAATATATTTGACAGAACGTCTCTTTTCTCTCTCAATTTTGAATTTTGTACTTTTTGTTTATAATTTTGATACTCAACCAGGGTGGGAGGTGTGGCCAAACCTCCCCTCCCTTAGAGCTTGGAAGCTGTTGCTCCATGTACAGAAGTTTCTAGTGGCATAGCCCTTCCCTGCTAACTGTTACCCAGTGGTCCGCCCGAGAAGGTGCTGTGAGGGCAGCAGGGCAAGTAGTGGTTGCTGTGCTTGGCAGATGGCGACGGCCCAGGGTACGTTAACTGTCATTTCACATTGGAGGCAGTTGAAGATCGAGGGTGCTCTGGATAGCGCTTGGGCAGTGTCAGCTGCAAGGGCGAGATGGGCCTTGGGATGTGGAAGAACCCTGCACCGTACGCTGTCCCTGCCGAGCTGGTGCTGCTGGTCCANTAGCAAGTGGTTGTACCAGACTGTAATCGAGCAGCTTCCTCTCATCTCATAAACGTGAATATACCTCTTGGTATATGTTGAGGATATAATCCCTCAGCCAGTCACAAAGTTTGAGGAAGCTTCTGAGCTGTGGTAGGTGAATCTATCCAGCACAAATGGCGCATGTGATCTTCCCATTGGTCAGAGTACACTATCATGGCATCGATAGAGGCATGACAAAATAGGTCGATGTAACTAGTGAGGATTACTGCAGACATCAGCCTCTGAAAGTGACCAGGGCGGTTTTCAGCCCAAATGGATTAAATTAAACATATATATATATATATATATACACACACACACGCACATAATATTGCTTTTGGTGCCATAAAGGTGGTATATTTGCGCGAGTCTGGGTGAACTGGATTATGCCAATTTCCTCTGTGCATGTGTAGCGTACTGATTACTTCAGTTTCGCCTAAGGCTTTTAGAGAGTGGCCTATCTGGTTTGGGTCGTAATCATTCCAACAGAACTGCAATGTTCTATCCTTTTTTTTTGGATAAGTACTACACATGCATTGTATACTGAATATGAATGCTCAATCATATCTTGTTCCATTTTGGCTATCTGTTGTTCAATGATTTCGCACCAGTTTTCTGATGGTTGTCCTGGCGTATGTATTACCTGCTGCTTGGTTAGATGGATTGTGTACGTGATGGAAGAGGTGGTTCTCCAATGGCCGGGCAGTTCGAACTCTCTCTTGTGCAGCTTGAGGATTCTAATCAATTCAGTGACCTTTTTTCTGCTAATTGGTGATTCAAATCTCCAGTCATAATTTGTTGTTTAGGTTCCTCCGCACTTGTCAGAACATCTTTTCTCCAAGTTTTTAGGGTTTCATCCTTTTGGGCCACGTGGATGACTTCACAGTCAGGCTTCATCTCATGTGTGGGAGGGGTAACCTCGGAGCTTTGTACAAAATTAGCTGTAGCTGTCATATCCAAGTTAGATAGCAGTTTCCAGCCTTGGAGCTGCAATATTATTCGCAGGTTCTTCTGTGACAGTTGGCTTGCTAGTACATTAGCTTCGAGGGCCCTGTCTATTTTGCTGGGGCTGCTGGCATCTCCTTTCTGCCTTCATTGGCGTTTGCCTGTTCCGAGCTATCTGACTTTATACGTTTGTCGCATGTTACAAGTGGCACAGTTTTGTTTTTGTTTACATTTTGGGCTGTAACCTGTCTACATTTGTGCACTGGGTAATTTCATCTAATTGGTGATTCAAATCTCCAGCCATAATTGATTGTTTAACAAACTGAAAATAAAACAATATTTGCAAAAGTGAAAAATTTTGCATATGTGATTTAATGGAAAATGGAGCTCAATGTGTTAGTGGTTTTGTGAAATGTCTGAAATGTAACAATATTACTTTCAATGAGATGACAAGTCCTACCTACCAACTCAGCTTTTAAGAAATTATTTATTCCACCCATGTTGAGGAAATTAGACTCATTAGTTATATTAATAACGTCTTATTTGTGTTGAATATGAATCCAGTGATAATTTACTTGCATTTCTTAAAATACAACAAAGTTCGAATACAGCGTCTATATTTACGTTATACGCAATATTTACTTTATTTTACCTAACGATTACTTGATTATGTCAAAGAGTCTGTCAAAATATTTGGCCTACAAATGTGAGTGTTTGAAACAGTATAGACATGTTCTGAAAACGTGAACTTTTTTTAGGGTGTCTTACGCATACTTTCAATGCCTATTGAGTAGGGACATCTGATTTTTATGAAAAGAATTCTGCGCAACCTACAGGAAAATGGCACTGGCAATGATATATATATATATTATATATATATATATATATAATATATATATATATAGATATATATATATATAGAGAGGGGGAAAGAGAGTGTGTGATTTTGTACGTGACATGACTTTGTCAAAAGGAAGACTAAAAGAAATGCCTACAAATAAAGAGTTAAGTTTACACTCGTAAATTATGGAGTTTTATTACTAATTAATTCAATAACTTAAATTTAACCTTTTTTAAACAAATACCTGTTTATCCTTGTAATGTAGTAATTATTATATAACACATGGATATGGTAATTTACATCATGATACACCTGGTCTCGTTGCTGCGGATTTCAAAATAATAAATAAAGAAAAAATAAAAAAGATATAACAGATTGGAGAGGGGGTGGTGTTTCTTCATGGGACTACAGGCAACAACATGGGAAATCCAGCCCTGTTTGTGTAATTATATATTTTTGTGTGTGCATTTGCTGAATCACCAGATATCATATTAGTTTTTTATAATGTGACATTGTTAAAGCTTTGTAAGTCCACAGGCAGAACAATCCAGTTGCTACAGGAAAGGTAGCGGAATTATTTTTGTTAGTAGGAACCATGTTGTTGTGGAACTTATAAATATAATTCTAAGTATGTGCTGCAACTTCTGTTTATTTAGTGTAAGATGGCTGCTGTGTGAGAATTGTTGTTTGTTGCCACAAAAAACGAAACAAGTATCTGCATTTCATGTTAATTAACTTGGTGTTTATTAATTACTGTGTTACATGTTGTACTCAATTTCATATAGGTTCACTAAATCTTGACAATTCTAGAAAAGTAGCACGGCCACAATGTATCCTTCCATCACAACTGTTCTGTCTATGAAAAAAAGTGTGTAAACCAATGCCATGATCAATGTAGGTTACCATTCCAATTAATTGTATTTCTGTTATGGCATAGTTATACTGCTGGGGCTGCGTTTATTTTACTGTGGGTGGAGGGGGTAGAAACTTTAGCATTGTTTTGCAGTTTGTCTTACGAGACCGTATCATTTTGAATTACATTTTTTTTTAATGACATTGAAAGTATTAATAACAGGAAAATTTTAACGTCACCAAATAAAGAAAACTCAATAAATATTTTGTTGTTTGTACCAATATCAATAGTAAACACATTCGGTACATTAAATAATTTTGGCAAAGTTAAATTTCCCATATAATAAACATGTTATTTTTACATTACAAAACAGAGCTGAAATGGTGGTTTTCTATCAAGCCACATACATTTCAAACATTTTAATAACCGTTTCGAAATACATTATCTACAAAACACAATGTCTTATTGTTTGTAATTGATATGTGCAGTTTCTGAACAGGTGTCATTCTATGGCAATCCTTGGACATGTTTGTCTGCCACTTTTATGAAATAATTGGCATAACCATTCAATAGATGACACTTCACCGGTTTCCCGAAACTAATAAACTGCACAACGAAAATCAACGGTGGTGCTTTGGCGCTTCATGGCAGTATGGAAAATGGCAAGCCAAGCCATACATGTGTCAATAATATTATATTTCACGCAAAAAAACACACTAAAAAGCACTTCTACAGCCAAGAAAAATTAACTACTGGTAAAATATTCCTTTAACACCAGTACGGTACTCGCATAAATGTGGTGAAAAAGATCACATGCACAGTGGCGTTTACCGAGCTGGGAACGCTTCACTGATCGTAAGAGTCCGCATGTTCCACCATAGTTGTTAAACATATTTTTAAAGCAATTCTCTAGAAGCCAAAAACTGTACTTTACTTTAAAAACATTGTTTAGACCATAAATGTTTTATGTATAATTTATGTTTTGAATTACAACTTCAAGTTCTGAGTATGTACTCTTTTCTTCCGTAATCATCGTCAATATCGTCAACATAACATACATCCTGCAACAACTCATCAGCTTATGCAATACTTTGCAAATGAGAGAATTTTCTGTTTACATTGTCTGTTAAAATTTTGTCTACTTATATGAAATGCAGTTTATATATTTTTAAGTTGTAGCAGAAGCAAATTTAAGCATTCTGAATTCTGTACTTGATTTTTTTTATAGAGGCCTACAAACAATCCAGCACATTAATAGATGTAATATGGCAATTTATATTATAAGATATTGCAAGATTCATATTTGTAATTTCAAGGGTGTTGGCAATATATTTTTGAATTTTTTAAGGATTTTTTTTAGGTGGTATTAAGATTGTGATTAATACTTTTGAAAAATGCTTAGTCTAATCCATAACATTGGTGGGCAAAATGCCCAAGTTTCTGTGTTTGTCACATTCTGGAATCACTGCACCACTTTCCATGACATTAGTTTTTGATCCAGTCAACATCTCAGCACTTTTGGTGATAAGCTATAGATTGTTTTCGTTACACCATTCTACGACCTATGACAGTTGGTTGTTTATACCGCCTGTCACCTCCAATATGTTATTTGTTTACATGATACGTAACAGTAATATATAGCCGGAGAACACAAGGACCCAGTACAGTCTTATGGAACTCCAGCTGTAACCATTTCCTTTGTTGATGTCACTAGTTTTGTTGACGTACATTGCAACTTCCTGGTACCAGGTAACTGTAATCACGACAAAGTCGAGCTCTTATTTTTTAACGAGGCGCTCTTAGCCACGGGGGCCATACCGCACCCCGGCCTCCCACTAGGCGGGAGAGAGGGATCACGCCCTCTCATCGCAGCCATGACAGCGCTCACCATTATTGATCAGACCCCTCTGCCCCAATCTGTACACAGATTGCACCAAGCAAGCCCCGATCTGATATTACAGATCGCACTAGGCATGTCCTTCCATAAGGCTTGAGACTCTAGCACTCAAATTACCAAGCGTATGGTATGGCCGGTGCACTATCCAAACACCTGACGTGATCTCGGGCACGTCCCCGGAACTGTCCAGTTCAACGTCCGGTTCCATTAGCAAGAGGGGGGATCTCTCCGGAACCTCCTCCAGCATACAGAGTTAACCACTGCCAGCACGAGTCCAACCTCAGTTGATCCGAAGTCCAAGGCAAAACGCCCNTTCCGAAGTCCAAGGAAAAACACCCTGGTGGGCCAAGCGGATCATCCCGTGCTCCCTCTTAATTTCCATGGCACGTATGGGTTTTCCCGCGCCTGACTGCGTCCCCAGCTCACAGACAGCAGCAGTGCGGACCCTCAGACCATTCGGGAGTCCGTCATAAACATTTGGCTTTAATCCCTTATTCTCTTCACCAGCACCGTAATCACCTCTACCGCCCGCGAAGCTAGCTCGCCATCATCAAGCGCTCGTCCATTCC